>RJWT010049507.1:0-10994 GCA_004365215.1 Cuniculus paca | reverse complement strand
CACACCTTATTCTGCTTTGCAAAGGCTGCTGGATCATTACAGATGTATTTTAAGGGAATCATTTTGTTACCTTTAGAAGGTGACTGAATCAAGCTCACCTGTGGCACTTAGTCTTAACATTGACAATGTTGGGTGCACCCTAAGGAATTTGAAGAGAAACATGTGTAACTCTTCAGTCAGATGCTGGGGATATACATCTTTAGACTCAGAGAACTGGGTTATAGCATCGCACCTGTGTGTTACCTTTATCGCTCTTCCACATTCTCATGCACCATTCTGGAGGCAAGGGAGGCAACTCCTGGAGGCTTGGGCTTTGTTTCTTACACCACCAGCTGTGGAGTGTGAGAATCTTGGGTATGCCCAGGATTCTGGAAAGTTAATGCCATTCGTACATATGGGGGCAATAATAAGTTTTATTTTATATTAAGACAGTAGTAATCCAAACCAATGTAAATGAATGATTTAATAAATGGAGAAATGAGACAAGTCTTCCTTTTAGAAGAATTTCAAATGATACACATATGCACTCCCTTCTAGAGGCAGTTTAATTTCCCTCCCCTTGAGGGTCTTAGTGACTGACAAAAACCAGCCCAAAAAAGGGAAAATAATAACTTGCTGGTGAAGAATCCTAGTAAACATGACCTTAACCAACTGCTCTAGCTTACCATCACCAGCAAAAAGTGATGCTGGAATTGGGTACACTCTCGTATAACATGGTAAGAGGGGCCCTTGACGTTCCCAAACTCCATAACCAACCTAATCATGATTGGCTAAGTAGACAACAGAGGGACATGCTGCAAGATACTCACCAGTACTCTCCAAAGTAGACAAACAAAGTCATGAAAATAAGGAAAGACTGAGAAAAAACCGTATTTCAGGAGAGACAGACACGATACCTAAACGCAGTGTAGAACCCTGATAGGATCCTGGATCCAGAAATAACAGCAGGAAAACAGGAGATACAAGTAACATTTGGAGTTTTATTCTTAGTGATGTGCCAACATAGATCTCTTAGTTTTGATGAATGGCCATGGTTATATCAGATGCTGATGTTAGGGAAAGTGAGTGAAGGGACTATGAACTCTTTACTATTCCTGCAACTTTTCTGTGCATCTAAAGTGATTCCTAGATGAAACATGAATTTTTAAATTTTATATGAAATCTTAAGATGAAACATGAATTATCATGTTTTATCTTACATGACCTATCATACAGCAGACTGCTTTAAACTCTGCTTCCTCCAGTCTCTTCCTAGCTGTGCTTTTCCATTATTAGAGCTAATTCACAGCAAAAGCCTGAAAACTGACATGTTTAGCTAAATTAATCCCATAACTACTTGAAGGACAGATATGATGGCAGAAAGCAGAGGCTGACAGGCCAGCTGGAGTAGAACCAAGTTAAAAGCAATAGGTCAGTAGATAGTTAGATACAAACTGGCCTAATTTATTTCTGTGACTGCCACCAATGCTTTTTGGGAATTTCATGATTCTGGCCACTGTCATCAGTTTTCACAAAATATCGGTGGTCGGGAGAAAAGGGGATGTCTTCTAGGAAAGCCAGGAAGCATCCACAAAACTGGCAAATGTTCTTGAAAAGATTTTTAAAAACTTAATAGCCCAAATTAACACCCACTATTGGAGAGTTTGATAAGTAGTTGCAACCATCTTGAGTCACTTGTAGAAAAATAGATGCACCTTGAGACCATAATGTTAAGTGAAATCAGACACACAAGCTTAAATATCGCACACTTTCTCTTATGTGAGAAACCCAAATATAAAAAAAGAGCAAATAAAAGATAGCTAATAGGAAGTAGGGAGCTAGATCTTTCTCAAAGGGGAAAGGGATCAAGAGATGGAGGAAGGGAATGAAAAAGAAATTAAGATGTGTTTGTATATGTAAACTCCATACAAGGAATGTAAATACTGTGCAGTGCAAACATGTACTAATAAACACATTTTTAAAATAATGTGAATTTTTAAAAATAGAACATGGTCTTTAGAGTTAGACAAACTTAGGTTTAGTTCTCAACTCTCCTACCTACTGGCTCTGTGACCCCACACCAGTTAACCTCTCTAAGCTTCATTTTCCTCTTTGTGAAATGGGGTCAAAGATAGGGCTTACTCATGAGCTCCTGGGAGGGTTGGTCAACCTTGTGTTTGAGAAACATCTAGACCAGTTCACAAATACAGTCAACCTTATTAGCCAGGTCCGTCCTACATCCAACACATACTGACTCACTTAATGTAAACAACAATCCTACTGTTGGTCTTCCTGTTCCACATGAGGAATCTGAGCCACGGGAGGGTGAATAATTGGCCCAAGGTAACAGGAGCCCAAATAGTGGGGCTGGATTCACACCCAGGCAGGCTGGTTCTAGGATCCCTGTCTTTTGCACACTGGTGACACTGCCTCTCCAGAAATAGAAAAACATGGCCTTTTCTGTTACCAGAAGGAAAAAAGGAAAGGGACAGAAAATGTAACTCTTTAAATGAGGAATATCCAGCCCTACTGTGGAGTTGCAAATATATAAATAACGCAAGAATGAATTTGAAATGCCAAAGTCATGTCCAGGAACCAACAATGGATTGCTTCATCGGGCCCAGAAGTCAGTAGAACTTTTCATCGACAGTTGTATACTAATACTTTAAAAATAAAGCTTGCCAAATAAGAGACAACCCCTCCCCCTATGCTTATCCCAGTACATGTGCCTTCCTAGTTGATTGTCCTGGTCAGAAAGCTCAGAGACCAGACAGTCCTGTCCAAAACTGGCTACATGACAACTGTCATGGCAGAGGATCCAAGCAACATTCCACTGTTAATCGTTCTCCAAGGCCAAAGGATGGGTCCCGACCAAGCCTCACATGATTTCCTTGGAGGCTGACCTGCTCTACAGCCTAAGTAAATGGCAGCCACAAAAGTGGAGACCTGGCTTGGGCTCCTATTTGACCACCCCATCTCTAATTTCCTGCTGAAATATTAGGTTACCACACCCTCTGGGAACCTACTTTGACTCTCTTGACCTTCACTTCACCTCTGAACTGGATACTGATAGCTCCATATTGTGTAGGAGAACCCTAGGTTCAAAGAGATTAAGCGACATTCCCCAAGTTACACAGGTGACCAGAGGTTAGTGAGGGTTAGTGAGGCTTTAAATTCCAAGGTCCTGCTCTTAAGGACTAACGGCCACCATCAGGTTGTTCAGAAAGTGAGTTCTGAGAGGCATGTTGTCGCCTACCAGGGCCAGTAATAAGTTATTGTGAACCTGTTCTCTTTCCAGTGAAAGATCCCTGAGACTTGTAAAAGAAGACAAAATTCTCTTCCTGCCATAGGAGCTATCTTTAGGGACAGAGGCACTGAGAGAAGAGATTTAGGGAAAGCACACAATTTTATTTCAACAGTCTTATTTTCAGTTCTGTTACTTTTGAGCCATGTCAAACTGCTTCAGAACACTAACCCACCATCCTTTTTCTTTCCCATCTCTCATTTCCCCCCCAACCAAAATGTGCATCAATAGAGGAAAAAACAGGGAAGGGGAACAGGTTTTGTGCAAAGAATAATTCTAGTTTGAAGAAAATGAGACATTATGGTAGCCATAGCTGATTCCTTATCTATCTTCAGGTTCTGAAGTCTAATAGTGCCTTTATTCTTTGATTTGATTGGTTTAAGTCTGTTTTCTACTATTTGATTGCAATATATGAGCAGATATGAACAGCTTTTTTGAAGAAAACAAAGGACATTAAGGTAGCCATTGTTGATTTCTTGTTGTCTGATTTGAAGATCTGTAATGCTTTCACTCTTTTGTTTTATCTGGTTTTATATTATTTTGTTTTGTTTGAGTTTATTGTGTGTGAATGTACGAACAACCACTTCGAAGAAAACAAGGGACACTAAGGTAGCCATTGTTGATTTCCTGTCGTTATGTTTTGAAGACCTATATTGCTTGCAGTGTTCAGTTCTGATATGCTTTGCTGTGTTTGACTCTGTTATGTTCTGTTTTGTTTTGTTTTATTCTCTTTAAAAAAAAAGAAAGAAAGAAAAAGAAAGAAAGAATAATTCTAGTTACAATTTTCTTATCTCATCCTGAGCTAGATTCCAGTAGATTATTCGCTGCATGCTGATGGATGCCTGGACTCTGGGCAGGCAGCACAGAAGAACGAGGTAGGTGCCCCCAACCCTGGTCCAGAACAGCAGGAATGGCTCTGTGTTGGTGGTCCACCCATTGAAGCTTGGTTCTTCTACCATCTAGCTCATTATTTGGTTGAGGCTGGTAATACATATACAGATAAATAATATTTTGTCAAGCTTACAATGTTAATATGATATTCAACTTCAAAATTTGTAAGCGTAATTTAGATTAGAGAACTAGAACTTTCCAATTCCCTGCCATGACTACATTTCCATATCCCCCTTTAAAAATGTGAAAGCAATGGCAAGTCCTGTAGTAACCGAGCTATACCCATGGAGATTTCCCCTAACTCAGCATCCACTCTGTCACTCCCCTGGCTTCAGGTCCCACTTCTCACTGTTCCTTTGCTCTGCCTTCACGTTTGTTTCCATCACCTTCAGGGACTACTTTCCGGACCACTGCCCATACTGCATCCAGACAGATCTTTCTAAAACACGAAACTCTTCCCTAGATCCCTGTCATGTTCAGGATAAACACAAAACTCCTGCCAGGACAAAAACAGAGCAAGAGGCCTCATTTCACCTGACCTAGCCTCCCACCTGTCCTCTAAATGCCATGAAACTCCGGTCCCTGCAACTGAGTCTCCTTAGAGCATTTTCTTCTGCTCTTCCCCTCTTTTCATGCTCCTCCTCACCTGGCTAATTCCCACTTGACCCTCAAGGGTCAAAGCAAGTTCTGTATTCTTCGGAAAGCATTTCTCTGCCCAAGCCTTGTCTTAGTCTGTTGGGGACCACCAACTCACAATGGTTAATTTTGCATATTTCCCTATGGGATAAAAGGGAGGTTTGGGATTATTGCTACCACCCATCTAAGATTTCCCATTGATTTTTCTAAGCATAAAATCATCTACACCTTCTTAAATCATCTCAGGATTATACTCCAGGACAAAATCCTTCTTAGCATATGATCATCTATGCCCTCTTGGTCTGAATCTTCTGATGAATTGTAATCCTTTACTAGTCCTGCCCATCACTGTATACACCTACTAAATAGTGGCTGCTTTGGGAGTGGAAAAAGTCGGATCCAGGGGACATTGACTTCCCAGCCATTGATGCACTATTATACTTGTCTCTGTTTTTTATTTTTCTCACCGTATTCTTAAGACAGACAATTGGAATTCTTGCCTGGGCTCCCAATACTAGTCCATTTGGGCTGCTGTAAAAAAAGAAAATCACCATAAACCAGGTGGTTTACAAACAAGACTTTAGTCAGGACAGCTATGGAGGCTGAGAAGTCCCAAATCAAGTTGCCATTAGATTCAGTGTCTGGCAAGAGCCTGCTCTCTGGTTCATAGGTGGCACCTTCTTGCTGTGTCCTCCTATGGTGGATGGAGGAAGTGAGGTTTCTGGGGTCTCTTTATAAAGCACTAAAGCTGTTTGTGAGGGCTCTGCTGTCATCACCTAAGCACCTCCCAAAGGCCCTGCTTCCTAATATTGTTATCTTGGGAGTGAAGATTTCAACATCTGAATTGGTGGGGGGACACAAACATTCAGAGCACAGTGACCCCCAGAGAAAATGAAGAATTTCCCTTATTAGCAAAAATGCTAACACAGCTCCATCACCACTGTCACCTGGCTCAAGGAAAAAAAAGTGTCTCATTCACCTCTGGATCCCTAGTCCCTACAATAGTTCCTGCCCAGAAATGGTCAGTCAGTCATGCTTTTTGAGGCAATGGAGGAATGGAAGGATAATAAATATCTATGGTGCTGTATCTAGAAAGAGATACTCCAATGGTATAATCAAGGAGCGTTTAATGAGGGGTGTATGACGGTGTAGACAGGTAAGGGAAGCCATAAGAAATAGTGAAGCATTCCTGCAGCCAGATAGGCCTGCCAGTCCCAGGAGGAATAGCAGAGAAATCCAGAGCTCACAGAAACCTGCTTTCAGGAGAGACCAACAGACAGATGCACCCTTTTGGAGATGATATACCTAACGTCCAGTGACCTGGCAACACCAGAGCTGAGAATGCCCTGAACTCATTCTCTTCCCATCTTCCAATCTGCCGTTGCTACCACTCACTGGCTAAAGCAACCAGAAGCCAGAGGCCAAGGGCATCACTAATGCAACTCCAATGAGATTCTCCTGAGGCAGAAGGCAGGGTACAGAGGGGTGGGAGAAGAGATCAGGAAGAGCAAATGGAAAATATTCAACACAGCCTCTCCAAGAAAAGAATCATTACTACATTCTGTAGGCTAAGCTCAAGAACATGACCTGAGGAAAAATCTTACCTGATTAAGAGATGTGGTGCTAGGGAGAATGACTTTGATCACAGGTTGTGATAGAGTAACAGGTTAGTGTACCAGATTTGATAAAGAAGCATGTTTCTCAGGATAATAAAGGAGGTTAAGGGGAGGAGAACTGAGTTGAATCCATTCTTGGAGTAAGTTTAAGAGTAGGAAGAAGACAGTGGCTGAGGACCAGGAAGAAAGACAGGGAAGCAGAGTTCAATTAAATGGGGACTTTTCCAGTGCAGTTCTGGGCATTCTGTATGATAAGATGTCTCTCTATGGCCATAGAAACCCACAGCAACAATGAGTGATAGGCCCAGTATGACTGTGTTTCTTATAAAAGGGATTAAATTTGTATCAATTTTAGTACAGACTGCCAAAGGTCAGGGTCTCAGGAGAAAGGTATATTTCTTTAAGCAGAAAAGAAACTCTGGTCCAAGAAGCAATGGGGCTGATTCAAGGTCACATGTTAGATGGACCAGAGCAGGACTCAATGTCCTGATGGGTCACTTTTAGAGTTTATGGGTTCATACTAACATAAGGACTGGGTTTTATGGAGTAGATACTATGTGTCAATGGCTTTAAGTGGATCATCTTGGTTAATCAAACTGAAGAATGATTCTGTTTCTATTGCATTTTAAAGATGAAGAAATGCAGGGCATGTAATCCCAGTACTCAGAAGCCTGAGGCAGGAGGATTGCCACAAGTTCAAAGCAAGCTTGGACTACATAGTAAGTTCAAGGCCAGCCTGAACTGCATAGCAAGACCCTGTCTAAAAAAAAGATGAAATACTGTGATTAATATAAACATGTACTGCGAACATGTACTAATAAAAATCTTCAAAATTTAAAAAGAATTTAAAAATGAGAAAACAGATAAAAAACAAGAAAACTGTCCCACAGTTGTATGATGAGTAATTTTGGATTTAGAATTCACACTTAGACAATCCATATATCAAAGATAATTTCAATAGCCATCCTGAATACGTTTACTCATGTTAAGTGATTAAAAAGTAAGGACTTATACCTCTTTAAATAAAGACTTAGAATTTGAGATGTTTTTTGAATCTGGTTGGCTTCAAAGCTACAAAATAATATGGGTCTATCATTATGAGTCTTTCTTGATTTTAGTCCCAATTTCCATCATTCCACATGTGCAGTAGCTGCTATAGTGGTGTTTTTCATATTTTGCTCTGAAATGGAACTACCAGTATCAACTTTGGGCTCCCACAGAGCTTCCTCAGGATGATGTACATCATCTGAGGTCCCCTGTGATGATCTCAGTAGCCCATCATCACACACTTGATCCTTCTGCAGGCCAACTCCAGGCCCAGGAGCACAGGAGCGAAGGAAAGGATTTTTAAATAATGAAAAGGAAGAGGAAACATTATGCTTCTTTGTGGTTCATACTCCTGACAGGAATTTCTTGGGACTAATGTTATCCAATAGGAGTAGTGTTCCACCTTTATCTGGAACATTCTTAACACTGTGATATAAAATGCTGGATTGTTATCCTAGACTTTTCCTTAAAACATTTTATCCATGGATATCAAAGTGTTTTTAAGGTTATAATTATGTTTTACATCATCCATGAGGTTTAAGAAAGTATTCTTATTGCCTTTTATAGACAATAACAAAATGTCCCTCAGGAAATGACATAGCTTATCTAGGTCATAAGTCAGTGGCCAAATTGGAACCAGTAGCCATCATACCTGACCCTTTGTGAAAATAATCCATCTCCTAAAATTATCACGTTTTGTTCTCCATGTATCCAAAGCCACCCATTGTGGGCAGTGACTGAGCTAGAGGTTGGCAAACTCTTTGGGACTAGAGGAAATCTAGTCCAGCAGGTGTCTGGTCTTGGTGTTCCTCCCTGTTAACTATAGCACAGATAGCTCTGAGAATATTGCATTTTCAGTGTTCTCAGCAAAACACTGAGACCTTGCATGTTGACCCCATTGCATAATTCCCTCCCTTTTACTGTGTGTAAATAAAGATGCATACTGAGCTGGGTTGTCACTGCCTCTCCATCAGAGCAATCAGGTCCCACATGGTCACAGCTTTCCTTTTAGTTCGTATCTAGTATTTTCATAATCTCCGATGACCCTCTCTAAGAACCCCACTAGCAGCACAGGATGTAGCAACCCATAACTACAGGATTCATTACCAGTTTTTTATTTCTATGTACTGAGCCAAGAAGAACCAAACTTCTATTATGGACTATAATTCAGTGGGGAGAATAATTTGTTTTAGAGTCAGAAAGAGCCAAGTTTGAATCCCAGCACCATCACTTACTAGGGATAATAAAGTTATTCTGTGGTAAATTTCCTCACATCACTGAGTCTTGGTTTCCTGTAAGATGGTAGACATGCTAGGTGCCTGCCCAGTATCAACTCCCCTTTCACTCCTGCCAGAAACCTGGCTTGGGTGGGGAATCAGTGTGTCCAGGTTGAAATGCCTGTTTGTCCAACTCTCAGCCAGGGTTACCCATCTCTCTTTCATATGAAAACATTGTGGCCAGTGAGTCATAACCTGAGGATTTCCAGAGAGTTTTTGCTTCCCTCCATAAGTGCTCCCCCATCTTTTTTCTTTCTAGACTTGCATACTCATTTCCCTTTATATTTCCATTACATTGTTTCTTGAATGAAAAAATCTAGCTAACTAGCAGCAGTGTAAATTCTTCTGCCTTTGTTATCAGCCAAAGATGAGTTTCCCAACACCTCTCAACACTCTCCAGAGAGCCTGTGTGTCCTACTGTATTTGTAAACCTGAAGTTTTTGATGTAGTTTTCAGAATCTCTCCACATTATTAGGAGTTAAACCATCTTCAGGCTATTAAAATATGTGTTATCTATCTCTGTCCCTTATCCTAGTCCTAGGGATGTCCCATATCATCTCCAAAGATGTTCTGTACTGTCTCTTCCCTAGGACATACAAAAGGAAAGTCAGGTCAAGTGTCTTCTCCTTCTCTTTCAAATCCACCCTGCTTCTTTCCACTGTGTTTTCCACCACAGAAACTGATTTGGACACCACTGATAGGACTGCTGTGTGCTTGACTTTTGGTTGAACCAATGGGGAGCGCTGGCAGAGATTGAAGAGTATGAGATTATGGTATTTATTTATTAGGCAAGATGTCCTCCCAACCAGCTCACAGATATTCAAGTCATTTTTCCTTCATCAGTCTAGCTTCCAACAACCCTATCCTCCAGTCATTTCTCTGGGTCTAATTTTATTACACCTTTGCCAGAAATCACACTTTTTCTGCACATTACAGCCTTGCTGGACATTCCCTGATGGTTTCCCTACAGCTCACCCTGACCTTCTGGAATAGTTCTTTCATTAAATCCTAATTTAAGTGTGTCTGTTTCTGTGAGAACACTGATGCAGATAAGAACATCAAATGGTCCATTTATGCTCCTGAACGGTGTTGTACAGGTTTTTCAGCATCCAGAGACCCCACCCTGAAGGGACGGGAATGCAGAATTCCATGGACTACAGCTCTACAATGCAGTGTTCACCACTCTATCTCTTCTCTTCTCATGTCCTCCTGTCTTCACCACTGTTGAACAGTTACCTATCCCAGTGGTGGCGAATCTATGACATGTGTGCCACAGCATGCTTTTTCTTATCATTGAAAGCTCTAAAAGGTTTGCCATCACTGTTCTACCCTGTCACTTAGGTGACAATGAGTGAGTGTGATTGTGGTTGCTAAAGATTTAGTGGAGGATGGTGGCAGGTGTGTCTACTAGTCCTCTATAAACACATTGCATCCTCTGGTCATCTCTAGATAATCCTCACTGGCCCTCAGAACCCAAATACTCCATTGCAGTTGAGACAGACTATAATTATTTAAATGGAGTAGATTCTTCTAGGGAATGCAGGCTCTACTCCATTATTTCACATATAGATTTTGGCTTTTGACATTTAAAAATACTTTGTGACTGGAACATATAACCTTTGTTTGCCCCTGGACTTGAATAAATGCAAATTTCTTGCTAAAATTGGAAAGCTCAGGGAGTGAACACACATGGACACCTTTTTCTAGGTTTAGTCTTTAGTTTTTCATGCCTTAAAACTGCTTTTTCAGGACCCTCAGTAAACACTGATTTCATAAAATGTGTACTGTTGCCAAGGTATTCAGAAATTTCTACCTAAACTAGAATGCAAACTCTGATTTATAGTAAGACCTATCATTGAGAACTTATATAAAAGTTATGGGAACCAAGCAATAAAAGTAGTATTATAAGAGCATAATTATATGATTAGTAAAAGCACAGTTATAGGATAACAAACTTATAGATATGTTATAGCAAGTTAAAGTCAAATTGTAGCTTCTGCCTATGCTCCTGCTGCCTGTCACATAAACAACCTGCCAAATTCAGTCAGCTTTGGCTGTCTGGGTCCAGCTGCTTTTCTTCTGCTACTACACTGGGCCGATTTGACTATTCTCAGCTTATGTTTCCTTTAATTAAGAAAATACATTTCTTCTAACTGACCCAAAAGACTTTGGTTGGGGTGAAATAACCCAGTCAAAGATATTTTTTAACTCCACTTGAACACCCTCCCCTCATTCCCAGAATGT
>RJWT010049506.1:0-10990 GCA_004365215.1 Cuniculus paca | reverse complement strand
AGGAAGGAAGGAAGGAAGGAAGGAAAGAAAGAAAGAAAGAAAGAAAGAAAGAAAGAAAGAAAGAAAGAAAGAAAGAAAGAAAGAAAGAAAGAAAAAGAAAAAAAAGAACCCTTCCTAATAATGGGATAGAAATAGGATAGGACATTCCGGGAAAACGAAGAAAGGTTTTGTGAAAATTGGTTCCACAAATCTGCATGTTAAACGCTTTGTAAAGTGTTTGGTCTTAAGGATACCATCAACACCACTCGTAATACAGGTCTTATTAAAAGGGTTACAGGGAATTAGAGCAAGGTAGGAAATGGAGACCTAGTATAAAAGGACGTTAGTATTTTTACTTTCCATGGCAAAAGTTACCTGGGAATTTCCAAGACTTATATTCACTTCATTGAGAAGGACTTTAAGAGACCCCAGACTCCTTCAATCTTCCAGGCCAGATGAAATAGCAGGTGGCCTCTCCTCCCTTTGGAAGTAAGGGCAGTCTTGTTTCCAGGGTTTTTCCTCCTTGCAGAGGAGACACATTCCAGGTGCAAAATGGCCTTGCTTACTGCAGTTCCCACTCCAGTTTTCAGGCTCTCCACAATGATAACTGTTATCTGGTTTCATATTTTCCCTCTTTGCATGTGGAGTCCTGGGGTTTTTCTGAGGAGGCAAAGTTTTATTTCCTAATGAAAAAGCAATTAATTGTGCCTGTTCTCAAGCCTGTAATCATTTCTCCTGAGACTTGGCAGTTTCCTTTATTTTGTCCTGATTGTTGAAGACCCCAAAGACAACTCTGCTGACATCTTTGGTACTATTTCAGGCATACACTTCATCAGCCTTAGTGTGTAATGCTGGCTATTCATGGACTTCTTCTTCAGGTGTGCAGCAAGTAGAAAACAATACTTGAGGATCGGCTCAAGTTACATCATAAGTGATAGTCTGGACTCGCCAATGAATCTATTTGAATCTTCTAAAAACCATCTCAAAATGTTTGTTTGTTTGTTTATTTGTTTCCCTCTGGGCAAGATTATTCATGGAGAAGGGAACACGTATTTTCATAACAGCCTGTTCATGCCCACCCCCACCACCCCAAGACTTCTTGAAGCATACAATATTAGGAGGTTTTGAATCAATGGGATGATAAGAAGTGCTGCTTCTTGTAATTAGCAGGGCTAGATTTCTTTGGTAATGGGAGACATATACATTGATGAGGAGATAAGATGGGGGAAGTAGCCCTGGGAAAAATTGGAGTAGAGAAAGGAACAGAACTAGAGTCTGCCTTTCTCAGGTGTCTCTCAAGCCTCTTTAGATTCTGTTACTAGTAATACAGGCTATCTAGAATTCTCTACTTGGGGTACTCAAGAGTTCAACTTCTACAGGTTCTGATTCAGTTCTGACTGGTTCTATTGGCATGTGGGTCATAATAGATTGTACAATTCTTTTTAATTTTGGATCTTGCTATATGACCTGAAAGACCTAGACAAAAATTTTTTATTTTCTTCCCTCTTATAGAACAAATCAAACTGGAATAGTGATAGCCCTTAGAGCATAAGACTAATTTTGTCAAGTCACATAAAGGTGGGTCTATCAGACCTACATTTATTCTTTAGAATATTTCTATTGATGAATTATTAATTATAATTTTATGAGTTTTATTATATTAAACAATGAGTACTTAACAGAAAAAAATCACAACAATAAAGTATTGTGTTTTTAAAATTTATCGAGTGTTTATAAAAAAATGAAAATTTTCAACATTGACTGGTTTTTGGTGCACAAAGTCTAAAAATTAACAAAAGAAATAAATTTCCAGGTGACACGCAATGTAAATACCAATAGCACTCTGCAAACAAATAATCTTTACTTCAATTATCACACCTAGGACAGTCAGCACACATGACAACAGCACGTTTCATACACCCACATCACTTATACTGACAGTACATGTCTTTTGCTTTCCTGGTCTTTTTGTAGGACATACTTGACATCTCAATGGTCTTGGTGTTTTGTTAGGGGTTCTTATTATGTTACACAGTATATAGTTAACAGGGTTATAAAATATCAATAAAATAAATTATTAAATTCTTATTATGTATTGTACATTTAGAATAAACATCAATATTTTCACATCAGCTATGTACTTCCTTACAAAACCTAAAAGATAATATCAGACATAAATTTCTGTATGAACTATAAGGAAAATACCCATAGAATTCTACCACAAAAATATGCTTTGCTTTAACTGTGACACCCAAGACAGTCTTCACACATGACAACTTCATATTCCATGCACATGTCTTGCTTACACTGACAGCACATGTGCTTAACTTTCCTTCCCTGTATGACAGTCTTGTCACCTCTCCTCTCTTCCTATTTTGTCAGAAGCTTCCTATGATATTGTACAACATGCACGTAGCAGGGAAATAAGATCTCAACAAAATAAAAATATCAAATACATATTGAGTGCTTAGAATAGACATCGACACTTTCACATCAACTGTTTACTTGCTTACAAAACTAAAAAGTAACATCAAAAATAAAAATCTATATGAACTACAATGTAAACAAAAATAAAAGTCTACCACAGAAAAAGCTTTACTTCAACTGTCACACCTAAGGCAGTCTTCTTACATGAGAACTGCATGTTCCATACACAAGTATCACTCACACTGATAGTATATATGTTTTGTTTTCCTTTGGTTTCTTGTAGAGAAAAGTTGACATCTTTTTTGTTTTCCTGTTGTCATAGGTCTTTGTGATGCTACACCTATCTCTTTAGCTGTCAGCTCACCAGTGTGCTCCACAATTTTTCTGGGGGCTCATCGGTTAGCTTCTTTATTAGCCCCAGAAAAATACCTACAGGCAGAATTGGACAGAGAGCCCTAGAACCTATGAAATTCATGGCAGACAGTAGGGAAAAACTGAAATGGAGCCCTTCCTGCAAACCTCTGGGTCTCGCCTTCCAACCAAAAAACAAAGACCATATGCTTTCTTTCCCCCTTCCAAAGTGGTAGAACATGCTAGGAGGGATGCCCCTTTCCCCACCCAGGTAAAATCATAACAACTATCCCCAGAGCCATGAGAAAACTTTCCAAACTACTCAGCTCCCATTGATTCTACCTCTACCCTCCAACTGACTGTCTTTCCCTGATAAATAATACCAGGAAAGCTAAATCTTTGAGTTTTCCGACAAATGAAAGCCTCAGAGTTGGAGAGAAGGAACAAGAAAGAGATTGGGGTTTTTTTTGGAGAAGAGAAATAAAAAACCAGTTTAAATTAAGCTGGTGTGCCAAATCTGTAGGTTTTTAATATTTTCTTTTTCTCCTTTCTGCCTATTTTTATTGCTTCTATCCTATTTCAAAACCAGTAGATTAGAAAAAAAAATAAACCAACATAAATAAAATGACCTAAGAAAAATCGTAATTGAAGATAAGTACTTTTTAAAAAATCTAGGAATGGTGCGCCTCTCCCACAAGAGCAAGGAAACCCACACTGGACAAGTGGCATCCCTCCCCCATATGAGCACCCAAATTTCTGTGTGATGAGCAGTGCCCCTCAACCACAGAGGAAGTAGACCCATGCTACATGAATGATGCCTTACAACAGAAGAACTTGTCAATCCTTTAACTCCAAGCTGGCTCTGCAATTTGTTACCCCATGGCACAGGGCAAGAGAGGTAAGCACTGACCAATTGTTCTGATCCTGGATGAAGACAATGCCCAAGGAGAAAGAGAAGCAACCAGACCCCAAGACTATGGACATTAAATCTAAAAGCCCACTTCAAACCCTCCCTGGTGGCATATATCCAGCAGAGACCAGAGGGCAGATCACTTTCCTCATCTAGAAATTGGAGTCAAGATACAGGTTACCTTGCATGGTAACCACAATCTAGGTGGGGCCTCTTCTTCATGGAGGCCACCCCAAAAATCCACAATCCTTAGAGCTAGGTTTAGAAAATTATAACTGGCTGGATCTCAGGCCTGCAGATCATGGAAAGAAACCACTCATTAAATAACAGAAGTTTGTCTTTGACTTAAATTTTAAAAGTGATTATAGAAAACCAAAAAAATCACTTATAAAGGAAAATTCATTAGAATTACAGCAGACTTTTCAACAAAAACCATAAAAACTAGGGGAACTTGCAATGAAACATTTCAATCCCTAAAAGAAAACAATTTTTAAACCAGGCATAAGTTATGCAAAACTACCTTTCAAAATTGATGGAGAAATAAGATAAGTTCATGATAAAGACCAACTTAAAAATTCATGATCACCAAACCAGCACTTCATAAAGTTCTCAAAGATACCCTAAGAAAAGACATTGAAGCTAACTAACAATGACAAAAGGCCTCATACAATGAATACACCAGGGAGAGTGTACAATTAAATAGAAGTAAAAGGTAAGAAATCGGCAACAGGAAAATAAGGCATCGATGAGAATAAACCAGTACCTATCAGTAATAACCCTCAGTATGAATGGTCTCACTTCCACAATCAAAACACACAGACTAGCAGAATGGATTCAGAAACAAAATCCAATGGTATGCCAAATGCAAGAAACACAGTTAATCCTCCCTCAAAAATCTTCATGCCCCCCCAAAAAAATCAAGGGCTAAAAAACAATATTCCATCAATGGGAACCCAAACAAAACAGGTATACCTATCCTATATTCACACAAAGTGAACTTGAAGCCAAAATTTTAAAAAAGAGGCAAAGAGGTCACTACACATTGGATAAGACAACAATTCAACAGGAAGAGATAATTATTAACGTATATCCACCAAACAGTGGCACGCCCAACTTTATAAAACATGTACTACTGGACATAAAACACCAGATAAACATAAACACAGTTAGACTGGGTGGCCTCAGTAACACACAATTACAGTGGGTTAGCTCACAAATAGAGAGATGAACTACACAAAAATACTGAATTTGTCTTCATTGATACTACTGTAGCAGATTTTCTTTATACTACAGTAACTGATTTACTTGACTTATAGCTGATTTGTTTGATATTACTACATGTGATTAGTTTGATAGTGGTCAATATTTGCTGCTATTAATGGGTTTTCCCCATAAACCATCACCCACATTATATTTGTGAGACTGACAATACTAGGGTATATTTCCAGAGAACTTGGTGTTGAGGCAATTACACTGCACTCTCCGCACCCAAATTAACTGAGGTGGTCAAATCTTGGGACAAGGCAAAGATCTACAGTTAGCCATGCCCAAACTACATCACTGAAAAGCAGACACGAACTAAAGAGATACTAGCAACCAAGTCTTTCCAATATAATCAATTTGCAATTTGTACACACACACACACACACACACACACACACACACACATACACACACCAGAAACATGGAAAGACATGGCAACAAAATGCTTATCAATACTCCAAACTCCCCCAAAGCCAATTCAGACAGCATAGAGGGGGAGAACAGCATAAGCCACATGCAGAAACTATTTGAAAGCATAACAGAAGAGGTTAGAAGAAAGATTAAAGAGGTGGTCAGTGGAATCATAGGAAATGTAACTAAACATGGAAGTAATAACCAAAAGATCCAGGAGCTTTCAGAAGACACTAATAAAAGGTTAGATGAGCTAAAAACAAAAGTATACAAAAGATGAATGACCAATTTAGCAAAAAATTAGAGTCCATAAAAAGGTTTCAATTAGAAATCCAGGCAATTAACAAATTACATTGAAAGTATAGGCAGCCTAAAAGACCAACATGAGGACAGAATTTCAGAACTAGAAGATAATCATGCCTTCAAAGACCAAATACTCAAACACATCTTAGCATGTTCCCACTGACTTGAACTATCAGTGATACATGGATGACTGCGTCATCACGTGGCTTGTACCACTGGTCATACAAATGATTTAATTAATTTTATCATCTTTTTATTAATAAAATTAATAAAAGGTCTATAGATGGAGCAAATCTAGCCAGTTTTTAAAAATTTAAATGATTATGACCCAAATATAAATATCAATATTATTCATAGCAATTAAAATTATTACAATACTCAAAAATTTATTTTATTTAATTAAAAGAAATTTATTTATATTTCTGAATTTTTTGCTGTATTTTTTAATTTTTATGGAAAAAATTTCAAAACAAAATAGTAGGAGAATAACAATAGCTGACACACAGAGTATTATTATCTTCAAAGTAGTTACTCAAAGTACAAGATATGGGCATAAAAATTTCTCCAAACAATATTAACACAAACCTTTCTTTTCAATGAACTGAGAGAAACTAGTAGTATAGCTATGTTGTATTTTTTTCCTTTTCCTTTCTTTCTTTTCTCCTTTCCCCTACCCTAGTCCTCCTTCCTTATAAATAGTTTCTTCTCATTTCACCATATCTAGTGTACATTTTGGACCTTATTTACTCTTTAAGTTTCTCATACCAGGGAGCCAACATGATGTTTACACATGTGAGTCTGATTTATTTCACTTTTGAATATGGTCTCTAGTTGCATCCATTAACTTATAAAAACCTCAAGTTTATATTTCTTTATGACTGAGATAGAAAGTTATATGAGCTAAAAAAATTAAACGAAAGATTAAAGGCCAGTTTAGAAAAGAATTAGAGTCCATGAAAATGTTTCAGTAAAAAATACATTGTATAAAAAGATCACAGACATTAAAACATTTTGTACATAAAGGCAGCTGATTTGTGCAGAATGCACAAAATATAATGTGTTTGGCTTTTTTGTAGCCACACTGTTGCCCATCTTTCAATTTTCAGTAACATTCTCTACATGATTTTCATGCATTCCTTGCTGATCCTAAATAGCATTCTATAAAGTGAATTTTGTTTTAGTAATAGGCACCCATGACATTTCTTCATGGTTAATAGTTTATCAATAATTAATTCTCCAAATTTTAACATGGAAATCTTTTGAGTACCCCACTGCAGCAGTATATAATATGCATTCACAACTGCTGTATAACAAATTAGCTGTATTACAGGTTTTTATACTATTTACTGTTTCCTTCAGAAATTGTAATATGATGTAGACATTTAGTCTACTAAATCAACGCCTTTATCTGCATTAATGTAAAGACAAGATCAGGTTTTATGTTTCCAGATTTTCTTTCAATCAATGTACATGCATGATTTTTACCACTCCTTAACATAAAAACAGTTCTTTATCAGTCCATTTAATAAATTTTACACTGGAATAATTTTCAAAATTTATTATTTCCCTGTGGTTTTTTTTTTTTTACTTGCTTGTACTGGTAAAATTTTTCAGTGTGGCTGTACTGTGCCACCAAAGTACATTTTTTTTATAAAAGTTCTTATGCTAGGTGTATGCTCAAATAATAAGTATCTGAATATAATGTGTGGTGTTGTAATAATAAACCATTAATAAATTGTAAAACATCATAAGATATACATGCATCAAAAGGAATGCATTTTTCCCAGCATAGACATGCAAATCATAGGCTTAATCATTAGCCACACATTATTTAAATAGTTTTATACTTATTTACTTTATTAACCTTTGTCGTATTGATGAAAATGCAGATATCCTCACCATAAAATTATATTTTCATCTATCACATTTTTTTCCTGGTTCTACTGAATTCCTGAATGTACCAATAATTTCTTTGGTGATTTTTCTGAATTTGTTCAAGGGATCCTTGATTCCACATTTAGTGTTGTCAGAATAATGTAGACAGTTCAAAATATCCAATAAAATTATTACATTGCATGGCATTCTTTATATGTATAAAGTCAGCATACATGTTATTTTCAGACTAATATAGTCTAATATCTGGTAATGCAACTATCTCCATAATTAATAATATGCTATAAAAATTTTTGTCTCATTAATTATAAAGCTGTATTTTATGGCATATCTATTTTTTTCTTCAACTATAGTTTCAAGTGTACTTTCAGATATAATTTATACAATACAAAATGATCACTGCAATTAATATTTATTAGAAGTTCCAAGTATCACAGTTCCATATGCTCATATTCTATCATATTTCTATTATCAGATCTCATTCTTCTTCTTGATCTTCTACATTCATAACCAAATTTACACTATGATTACTGAATGTATTGGCTGCAAGATTACATTCATCTAAATCTAATGCATCTTCATCTGAAGAGTAATAGTCGTGACCTTTTCTTCTGATCAGATATAATTAGACTCATCTGATGAATAATCTATTTTCTATGTTTGATGTGGGGAAAATTTTTAAAAATAAACTCAAAATTTAAAAATGAATAGGTTATGTATATATGTACAAAAATTATAAACTATAAAAGAAAAATCCCAAATGCAAACCACCAAGGAATAACAAAAGAAAAATTTACCACGGAACTTAATAATAATCTAGCCATGAAATAACAATTATTGTTTTTGTTTTAGCATCTTATATTAATAAAAAAAGTATACACAAGTTAGCTACATAACATCAGATGGTTGAATTCAAATCAGAGCCACCTGGCAGCTAGACATTTGAATTATGGCCATACTGTGACTATACTGAAATACAGGAGGTTGGGAGCAGGAATGCAAGAAGAAAAATTTGAAACTTTAAGCCAAATGATAGGAGAAGGAGAGAAGTAGGGCAAAGGTTCCTACTGGGGGTAGGGAAATGTTTATAAAATTAGTTAAAGGTAACAAAAAAGGTGATAAAAAATTGATAAAAAGTGAGAAAAAATTACATGAAGAATAAAAATAAGAGAGAAAAATTACAGGGAGAGAAGTTAAAAGGAAGAGGAAAAAGAGAAAAACAAGTGTGTGTGTGGGGGGGATCCAGGAACACAACAATGGAAAATTCCCCAAACTTCATTAAGTTAGTGAAGAAGAAAAAGGAGTGAACCCCCTGTCTTTCTCTCTGTCTTATAAAAAATAAAGAAACAAACAAACAAACAAAAAAAAGGTAGGGGGGAAGTCTCTGTGATTTTGAATGCATGGTTTTCTTCCAGAATCTACAATTTTGGGTAGTGTTCAAGTCAAAACATGTTCCTGCTCATGCTGGTAGATAAAAAAGGCAGACCACAGATTCCTGCTGAATGCAGGCATCAGCATACAGTAAGACAAAGGCACCAATGCTATGATTTTCAGTGTAGGGCTGGTTTCTGACAAGGACTGGAGACTGTCCTTTAGCTCAAACCCCTAAGGGGTCTTTTGCCAGCCAGCTGTCTGCCAGGTATCTCTCCTGGCTGTTTCTCATTCACTCACTCTGGGAATGTAACACTGGAAGCTCTGGAGTGGAACCACGTGGCTATACTGGGTACCAAATTTAAATAATCAACCATTCCTAGGATGGTGTACAACCAAGCACTCTCCAGAGACATATTTGTTGCTTATACTAGAGTCACTCACCAGCTGTGCCTTGTAGAAAGGCACACCAGGAGCAGAGTTCTGTGCTCTACTTGCAGATCACAGGTACTGCTGATCTAGTCCATTCTGCTACAAGGTTTCTTCCTGAGGAGAAGCTTTTCTTTCATTTTAGCAGCTTCAACCCACAAAGAAACTGCAGGCAGGTAGTCTCTGATTTCTCTGCATAGAATTCTGTTTCTTGAATTTCCTGTAACTTTTAAGTTTTCAGGAGTTTTGTTGTTTTTGCTTTTGCTTCTTTGTATGTTTTTTCAAAGCATTTCTGGCTGCTGGGAAACTACTTCTTTCTTTGTTTCTTCTCTAAATTGTTATTTTCCAGAGTCTGGATTTTGAAAATGCAATAGGTTGAAATGTCATTCACCACTCCATCATTTTTTCTCCACTCTTCAAATTTTTTAATCAAATCGAAAAGGAAGAAGCACACCCTAATTTATTACAGGGAGCTACCATCACCCTGATTCCAAAGCAAGACAAAGATTGAACCAAAAAAGAGAACTATATACCAATCTCTGTAATAGATAAAGTTAAAAAAAATCTTCGACAGAACACTAGCAAGTAGGCTTCATCCCTCATGGCAAGTAGGGATGCAAAAATGGTTCAATATGTGCAAATCAGTAAATGTAGTATATATCACATGAACAAAATCAAGGACAAAAATCACACAATCATCTCAATAGATATATCAAAAACACTGTGACAAGATCCAATATCTTTTAATCATAAAAACCAAAGGAAATAGGTATACAAGGACCATATCTCAATCTGATAGAAGTCATTTAAAATCAACTTACTTCCAGCTGGAGAGGAAAGCTTTCACTCTAAAATCAGGAACAAGACAAGGATGTCCACTATCACCACTTCTGTTCAACATAGTTCTCAAAACATCAGCAAGGCCAATCAGCCAAGGCAAAAAAAGGATACGTATAGAAAAGTAAAAAGTCAAATTATCATTATTTGCAGATGACATGATCCTCTACATAGAGGACACCAAAAAATCCACAAAAACACTTGAATAATCTATTTCTGTAATGTAGTATACAAACAACATCAACACACACAAAAAATACCAGGCATGGTAACTCATGTCTCTAATGCTAGCAATCAGGAGGCTGAAGCACAGGGATCACCATAAGTTTGAGGCCAACCTGGGCTATATAGTGATTTCAAGGCCAGCCTAAACTACATAGTGAGATCCTGTCTCAAAACAAGAACAACAAAAACAACCAAAACAGAAAAAACCACAAAAAATATATATCATTTATGAACATCAGTAATGAACCCACTGAGAAAAAAATAGGAAAAAATACCATTCATAATAGCATAAAGAAAAATAAAATACTTAGCAATTTAATAGAGGAAGTGAAAGACCTCTAAGAAGGTAAGTACAACACTCTGAAAAAGAGAATGAAAAAGGACAGTAGAAAATGAAAAGATATCCCCTATCTTTAGATAGGCACAACCAATATAATCAAAATGGACACACTTCCAAAATTGAGATACAGCAAAATTCCAACAGCATTCTTCACAGAACTGAAGAAAACAACCCTAAAATTCATATGAAACTAAAAGACACCCAGAATACCAATCTTGGGTAAAATAACAAAGCAGGAAACAGCACAACCC
>RJWT010049505.1:0-10988 GCA_004365215.1 Cuniculus paca | reverse complement strand
GAATGTCTAAAGTGTTTTTAAAATTTATTACACGAAGACACATTCCCATTAATTCCCCTATGAAGCCCCTTGCTTCAAACACATCTATTCCATTGCCCTTGCTACTTTCTGAAGGAATGCTGGAAGTCCTCTTTCCTGACTGCCTTTAACTGTGCTTTCAGTCCTGAACGGGTTCAAAACATTTACTTTGCATGGTCGTTTTGACTTTGGGGTGGAGGCAGAAGTTGCAAGGTGCCAGATCTGGTGAACAAGAACACACCGTAATGCTTTCATGAGCCTGACTTCTGTTGGATGGCACTCAGCAGCGACATGCACTGCATTTTTGATGACACCTTGTAAAGACATTCATGAAAGACGATTTCCAGAACTGCTTCAGAGAGAGGCAGCAAGAACAATGGGCTCAGTGTTCGAAGCAAGGGGGCGCGTTCATGGCAATCTGTCAATTTCTGCAATACATTTTTAAAATGTAAACATTTAATGTGTATTCTGTTCACACCTTATAGATAGAGGTGACTCGGGTATGCATTTACTCTATTCCTCCTCTGCTTGGTCTTCACTTTTAATAACCAAAAGGTTCAATAAGCAAGGGAAGGGGGCCATCCAGCCTGAAGACTGCAATTGACTATGAAATGCTGTACCAGGAAGGGAGCTAAGTAGCAAACTGGACTTGCCAAGTTGTTGGGGAAATCTCTGTGATTGGAAAGAAGGCAGAAGGAAGGATAATGAGCATAAATTCCTTTCTGAAGACCACTCAAAGAAGCCAAAATGTACAGGTGTGGATAGCACCCTGTTTAGGGAAGCAGGCCAACACGAGCTGCCCTTGGGGTTCCAGAAAGACAGCTGCCCTCACACCTCTCACCATGCCACACGTGTGCCACTGTGGGGTCTCCACAACTACATTAACAGAGGTAAAGAAAACACGGAACGTCCTACCGCTGGCTTATGTTAAGGTGAATGAAACACATTAACGATCTTAATAACCACTAGCCAGCAAAGTCAGATTGATTTTCCCTTTTAAATAGCAGAGCCATGCTCTAATTCTCAGCAAAGGACTCAGCACAGTTCAACCCTAACACAGTTCAAAAGGACTGCCAACAGGGGGCAGAGGGAGCTCATTCTACAGAAACCCAAAGTGTCTACAGACTAGAAGGCTGTCCGCGGCACAAACAGGAAAGTAACGTGAGTAGCAACTTGAATAACGATATCAAGAAAGAAGGAAGTGATTAAAACCAAGTGCAGGAACTAAGAAGACCAAGCCTTATATGAGCAAGAAGAGGACCCTGCCCACTGAAACTCAGGGCCACCACAAATTCATCATGACACACAACAGAGAAGCACTCAGAACTGGAATCCAGTACAGTGCCAATACCTACACCGGAAGGAGGACACATGATTAAAACAGTAAGTACCCAGGGAGAAAGGAAAGCCCGGTTGCTGCACTGGTGCATACTGTCATCTGGAGGTAGCCTATTCGTCTACACAACACGGAGCCTTTGGAACTAATTTCAACAGCAAGGTCAAAAGGCCCCCTGAGAGATAAAGTAGAGTGAGACGCAAGAAAGAGAAGTGTTAACTCTAAATCTGCTCAGCCAGTCGGACTGTCAGATCGTGGTTTCTTCCCTAACCTTCTGAACTAGAAAGAAGTGTCTGGTTTGTACTGTGATGCTGTTTT
Source organism: Cuniculus paca (assembly GCA_004365215.1). Taxonomy (NCBI): domain Eukaryota; kingdom Metazoa; phylum Chordata; class Mammalia; order Rodentia; family Cuniculidae; genus Cuniculus; species Cuniculus paca. The sequence goes on along the minus strand of RJWT010049505.1, from coordinate 9,316 downwards.
CTGTTGGTGCTGGGGCCCACAGCTTTTACATACACTGAACTCAATCTGTACAGGAACACCACGCTGAGAAAAGCGCAATTCTGGGATGCAGATGGGCTGAACTTAGATTCCTGGGTAGTGGGTTTCAAGGTCACAGGCAACCAGGTCTCTTAGGATTGGAGGGCTCATTAGCCTTCCCCATCAATACGCTATTGGAACGGCTTCTGCCAACATGAACCCGACACGGAGGGGCAGCCTGACCGGGCTTATCAGCCACGCACAGCAGGGTCCTCCACACTGAAACTCAGGAACTGGCGCCGCTGATAGTAACGTAAGGGTGGAAATCGAGACAGCCCCCAAGAGCCTCTTGCAGCAATATGGCAGCACCACAACCTCCAAGCATCATATGAAAGCAGTGTAGTTATGAATGGCTGGAAATTCAAATAAAAAACACTTGCTTCTTTACATCAGGTAGTCTGAGAAGTACTGTTCACAATACTGTCTAGATCGATGCCTGGTGCCCTACAATGCCCTCAGGGTGGGAAGGTAAATGGGTTCCAGGAGCAATTTAGTGATTTTAATAAAAAGTATAAAAAAGAATACAAAGTACTGTAGTCTCCCCTTATCTGCAGTTTCATTTTCTACAATTTCAGTTACCTTCAGTCAAGTTTTATTACAATATATTATTATAATTGTTCTATTTTATTACTAGTTATGGCTAATCTCTTGATGTGCCTAAATTATAAATTAAAACTTCATCATAGGTGTGCACGTATAAGAAAAAACAGTGCATAGGATTTGGTATGATCTGCAATTTCAGACCTCTGTGGAACATCATACTCCCTCATCATGTAACAGGGAGCTACTGTATAGCAGTTTTAGGTCCAGTTTCTATTTCTCAGTCCCCAAATCATTCAGTTTTAGAGTAACAGCCCAAGAGTGCTGAAATCCAGCCTTCTCTTGATCCTCGCTAGTTTGCTAGTTTACTCTTACTCAACAGAAATTTAGCAAACTAAAGAGAAGACACACCATCACCTCAGGACTTGTGATTTTGGAGGCCCAGACATTTACACCCCTGCCACCAATGACAGCTTTAATCACTCAGGTCACACTTCTGCCGCATAATCAGCCTTTCATACACATCGATTCCCTGTCATCAAAAACATCCTCCAGCCTTTCAGATGTGTTTAGTTTTAAGGTCAAGCAGTAAATAGTGTGAAGGTGTAATGCAAATTGCCAGGGCTTCAAAATCAGCTCCTCTTCCTTAGACCAAAATACTCTGAGTTAGAGTATACTGAGGTGAGGCTTGGAGGAAGTGCCTGCAGGAGGAAGTGCAGAAGGAACATATTACCCCGCTACTCGGTAAAGGGTTAGAAGATTCTCAAACTCTAAAAGCTTAATGCTTCAGAGAAATATTAAGCGTGCATAATTACACCTTCGTAGTCTCACCAGGAATCATGACCTTGTGCCATCAGACAGTAAGACGTTTGTCCACTCCTCTGTAGGGCCGTGTGGCCGTGTGACTCACTTTGCCCAATGACTGTGCATCAGCCAACATCTGCTTTACCACCTCCTCTCTTTTCCCTCTGCAAAGCAATGGACAATGACCCAAGTGGCAGCTGCTTTAGAGCTGGGTGTTGCTGTGAGGACAGCCTAGAGCTCCAGGCAACCCAAACAGGATGCATGGTGAATGTGGGAGAAATTTCACTGTTTTAAAGCCCATGATTTTGGAGACTACTTGTTACCTCAGCTAACCTTGCCTCTCCTGGCTGATACTGCACAGTATGGATTTTCCCACTTATTTTGTTCAGTGCCAACTCTGCTACTATTTAAGCCATATAACGTTAATGCTAAAAAAGGAAGACCAGTCTTAAATATATGGCAAGGATTATATATGTTACTGCACCAGAGTGTAAAGACAAGCGTTAACATAGCAAATCTCTGCAAGTCCTGCTTACTTGGTATGGTCCTCGGCTGGCACCTAGGAACCTGGATTTGGGGAGAATTCCCAACACTCCAATGTGACTCCCTGTGCTGTACCTGTGCAATGTGATTTATGCTAGAATTTGTGCTAGAATTTGGTGTGTGCTAGGCAATCAGTGCCTACATGATCAGCCTCTCAAGAAAAGCTCTGAATCTCCAGAGGATTTCTCTAGTGAGCAGCATTTCCCATGTACTGTCACAAACTTGTTGTTGGGGGAAGTGACCCCATCCTCTGTGACCCCCCTGGGAGAATCACAGATGCTGACTCTCTGCTGACTTTGCTTTGGGCCAGTTCACTGCCCTCCTAAGGAATCATCAAACCTACAGGTGACCTCAGGGACCCCTGATGCAACACCAAAATAAGTTCCTTTAACTTTACTTGTAGGGAGAAACGTGGACAGTGCTTATGCTTGTGAGAGTAGTGTGAGCAGATCATTCCTTTATATGTGAGGCACAGCACTCAATAAAAGAATCTATTCCCACGACCTTGTCTTCTTCTAAGGATGGTAAAACCCCAATGATTAGTTAAGAAATGTACAGCCTTTGTAGGTACGCATTTAACATTTCATTTACAACGTCACCCCCATTTTGTACTACACACCAACAAAATGTTATTTTTGCTTTAGTTGTGCTGCAGTTTTTTCTGGGCAACAAACTGGGAAAATTCTGTAAAAACACTTAAAGTGCAAGACAGTTATTTTTTTAAGCAAATGACTGCTGTGTTAGATACATAAGGTTTTTTTTAAATTTAATTTAAATAAATACTTCTTTCAGAAAGGTTACAGATCTCTAACCTTGGTTGACAGACTTATAGATGAAACTGGGGTTTTCTGTTCACTTTTTAAATCTTTCAGGAGCAACTGTTTGTTACACGAACGTTATTAACTATTATCCTTTTAGCCACTTTTCTGCAAAAGGATAGCAGGCATCTGCTGTCTCTTCTTGAGATGTTTAGTTTAATTCCTCATTTTAAAGCAGAAACATTTGCTATAAGCATCTTGCAATATTTCTACCAATCATAACACTAGTAGAGACATCACAAAAGAAGAAATAAATGTACGGCCTTCACAGTGCCTGGAGTACAGACCTCCTCTTTCTAGTTCAGGAGTTTCCACAGCACAGAAGCCAGATGTGCTCTGTTCTAACCCAGCTCCAAAGGCTTCGCACTGAATTGTAAATAAGCGCATCTTTGCTAAGGAAATGCTTTAACTGAAAACACAAACACCAAAGATCAAAGGCAATAAACCTACCGTAATTATCAGCTGCTGTATCTGACTTCTCGATCTGGATGCTCTGAGTGACTTTTGGACAAATTTCAATTTCTTTATACAGCTGCAAGTGACAAAGAAGATCTCATTAGGACCGCATTATAAATAACTTCTTGGGGACTGTCATCATGACGTAAATCTATTTTTCTCACAACTGATGCGTGAATAACAATTCACACTACACCACAGACTTTTTATTCAGTGGAATCTATTAAAAGTCAAAGGAGAAACACTGGGCTCCCAATTCCTAACTTAGCTCTGTGTACTTAGTCTCATTCTATACCCATCACGAACCTGAAAACGCATGCTAAGTTAATCAAAGTCAAAATCTCTGGTACTGGTAGGGGTCTGTTTATTAAAACTAGGAAAAGACTATGAAGATGTTGTTGGTATGAGTGTCATGAATACAGGGGAAATCTCTGTGCCTCTCTTCCTCCCTCTGCAGACACCACTTTATGTGAAAAGTTCACAATAGTACAAATGGGTAAAGACTAGTAAAAGCGTCGAAACTGACCATAAATTATGTAAATGGAAGATACTATTAACCACTGAACCATATCAAAATTAACCACAAAATTCAAATACACAAATTAATCAATCATTTGGACACCCAAGAGAGTCTAGAAAAAGTTTTTATATAAACTCAAGATAAAAATAATGCATGGTTCACATATCAAAAACATTGCCCTTCAACTGCTATTTCATTTTCATATATCTGGACCTATCATCTTCAAAATAATAACTTACACTGTTCCAACTACATGTCTTTGCCTCTTCTACTCTGTAAGATAATATGATCTCCATTCTACTAATAAAGAAAGAGAGACTGGAAAGAGACACATTTCCTAAATTCATGAATCCAACATGTGAAGAACTGAGATTTGAACCTAGGTCTTGCTGGCGTGCCACAGCAACTTCCAGCAAGGGCAATGTGCGAAGGATAAAACTGAAGGAGATTTTATTTGTATACTTCAGAAATGTTTCAAACAAATAGATTCCCAAATTAGAAGAAATCAGTTACACTGATTTTGATCCCAGAAAAGATCATCACCAAAATCATAAACACCAAATTCTTCAAAGTTTACACCGTCTAGCATAACACCACACGGTACTCAATAAAACATTATCCACCATGCTCTCTTCAACTTAGAGCCTGGGTTGTATTTTTAAAGCATTTTCGAGAGCTCCAATCGTCCCCCAGGTGGCAGTATATAACTGTTGGTTCTGTCTGCAAAGATCCAGTGGGATACTACACAGCTCTCTGAATAACCTTCGTCATTCTTTCCTGATACCACCGACTTTTCTTTGGAATTGTGAAAGTCGTCCTGCCTTTTGCTGATCTCAGACACCTTGGCATCATACAGATGGCCACCATCACCTATGGCCTCCACGATCACTCACCTATGGGTCCCTGTGGGCTTGTCCCTTATACCCCGGGGTTCCCTTGCCACACATCAGCCATAAGGAGGCTGTTGCAACAGAAATCCTACATAAGCGTCGCCAGGTAACCATGGGGGCCCAGCTCCAGGACCCCTTCTGTCCCAGAATGCTAAAATCCAGGCCTGCTTAAGTCCCTTAGGTAAAACGGTATCATATTTCATACAACCTAAACACATTCTCTCATGTAAGTTAATCTCTAGATTACTTATATCTAATACCATGTAAACGCTGTGTAAATAGCAGTCATACTGTATTGGACAGGGAATAATAACAAAAGAAAGTCTGTACATATTCAGTACAGATGCAACCTTAAAGACCGTAACTACATAGTACTGGTCACCAAGAACATATTTTTCCCCCCAAATATTCTCTATCAGCAATCAGCTGGGTCCACAATGCGGGATCCATGGATGTGGAGGGTTCTCTTCTCATGTAGGCCCTACAAGGTCCCTCCTGCATTCTTCTTTCTTACCCTCTCCACTCGCCCTCCTCAGATACCAGGACAGCGGCTTCCTCCCCTGCCCACGTCTTCGCCAGCTTTGTTCCCTCTGCCTAGGCACTTTTCACAAAAAACAGTGCTACCTCAGTTCCTCAGTTGCAAGTATAGTATGAATACACTTGCAATTTGGTTGCGACCAGAATCTTAAAATGAATTCTTCAATCAGAATCGTGGAAAGAATTCAGTTCATGAACCGAGGTACCGCTGCACCTCTAAGACTCACCCTCATTTATTCACCTTTCTGTTCCAATGCCCCATCTAAGCTGCAAACTATCCTCATCTCTTTCCACCCACTTGTCCCAAGGTCTTGTTTTTCCAAGCTGTGACCATTCCCTGTCCCTGACATGGTTTTATATCCCTCTCTGCAAACTTGAACAGGGGTCCAAACAGAAGTTGGGTTCTTTTTATATTTTTATTTTATTTTTTGGGGTGTACAAGCATTCCCAATGCCTAAAATTGCTGGGTCCATGCCGACGCACAAATGCTAAGTAAATAGTTGATGGATGAATAAGTAAACAAATTGATCGGTGTTTCTGTGGACTCTTTATTCCCACCTGTCAATTTCAGAAAAGTTCATGCCTCCACAGGTTACAACTAGGTCCATGATCATTTCATAGATTAGAGCAGATGAACAATTAGCCATGAAAAAAACAGTCAAACAGGTGTCACTTATAGTTCCTCAAATGGCAAAGCAGATCAACAGACAACTAGCTATTCCTGGTTACTTATAAGCAAGAAACTGCCCCGACCATCAAAATAACTAACTAGACCTTCCTCCAAGTCCTTTAAAGTACAAGTTTTGCTGATGACTAATTTTTTATTTTATTTTTATTAGTACATGTTTGCAGTACACAATGATTACATCCCTCAAAAAGGTTGATACATGGACATAATACATATTAGTTGTTTTTATCCCCTCCCCCTTCAACTCTTGGTCCTCTTCCCTTTTGCAAAAGATCTATCTCCCTATTTCCTGTTAACTATCTTTTATTTTGTTCTTTATTTATATTTTGGGTTTCTCATGTAAGAAGAAAGGATGACATATTTAAGCTTGTGTGCCCGATTTATTTCAGTTAACCTCCTGGTTCCAAAGTGCATTCATCTTCCCACAAATGACTTGAGTTTATCCTTTTATGGCTGAGTAGTACTCTGCTGTATATAAACACCACACTTTCTTTATCTGTTTATCTGTTGAAGGACATACAGCCAGTTTCCAAGATTTAGCTATTATTAGTTGTGCTGCTATAAACATGGGTTTGCATGGATCACAAGATAGCTTGACAAAACAACGGTGTACAATACAATATTTGGAGGAGTCATATTTGAACATGTCATTTATGAGGAAACGGCTTCAACACCTGCAGACTTCTCCAGGGCATCCACATCAGAAGGAGGGAACCTAGGGAAACATTAATGTTGTAGAGACTGATGCCTGTTCAAAAGGGCCAACAAATCAAAACTCTGCAAACTCAAAAACATCCAGGAATGCTGTGTTCAGGAAGCCGTACCCTGGGTTGATGTCACACCCAGCCTCCTGCCTTAAAGCACAGATTTAAAACAAGGAGCCCACAAATAGGATTCGACTGGTCTGTGAACTTGAAAGATGAAAAATAAAAAATAAAAAAACCTATATATTTATAAACTTTTGACTACAAGTTAGCATTGCCTTCAATCATAAATTGTTTAGACAACAAACAGCAGTATCTGTAGTGTGTGTGACTTGGTCATGAAGAGAAACTGCAGTTACTTTCATATCGCGTACTACTATCTCAAAATATTTTCTAGCACATCAAAACAGTAGTAGCTGCTACACCTTGTAATCTCATTAGCAATAAATGAGCATATATATTATTATCTAGAAATTTAAAAATATTTCTCTGGGGGTTTTTTTGTTTGTTTTGCTTTGTTTTTGGTACTGGGGATCAAACACATGACCCTGCACTAAAAATATTTCTTATAGCTATTTCACTCTAAGCCACGGGAAACCCTTTTTTGTATGTCTGAGAAGGGGTCTAGATGGCTCACCTGGAAGCCACAGCTACCCAAAACAACACAGTGAAGAACCCTGGTGAAACTATAGAGGCGCTAATGTGAGCAGATCTATGGCATTAGCTTCCTTCGGGGTCTCTGGGCTCTGAAGACTTTCTGCAACAGGGTAACAGAGAATACCAGGGTCTCTCTGTACTTCGTACTCTTTCAAGCAAGACTGTCGCCAATATATAGCAATTGCAGATACAAACAGCTCAAGCTTGGCACACCTAACGCACAACGGTCAAGGGTAAAGAAGAGTCAATAAAATGTCAAAAGATGCAGCTCAAGCATCAGTGCTGTCTTCACGCACACTGAGAGATGAGGGACATGGGTCTAATTCCTGTGATTCAAGATGTGAAAAATCCACTAACCCCAAGATACAAAGTATATGATCTAATAGACATTCCAGTGTTATTACCAAAATATTCTCTCTCTTTCTGCCTCTCTCTCCTTCTCTCCTCCTCCCTCTCCTCTCCCCCTCCCCCTCTCTCCCTCAAACACAGGATCTCAGTATGTTGCACAGGCTGCCCTTGAAGTTCTGGACTCAAATGATCCTCCTGCTTCAGCTCCCCATTACTCATGGAGCTCGAATACTGAGCTCTTTCCTCCGTGCCAGAGAAGGAATATGTCAGCTCTATCAGCCCCTCTGTTAAATGGAGCTTCCTCTGTCAGCACAGACCCATCACTGCGATCCTCTCGTGTTGCAGAACATAGCACGACTGTTCCTAAAGTACACCTTCTTCCATTTCCTAAAAAACACTTAAACGGGACTGAGGTAACCTTTTAGGATGACAGAAATGTTCCGCATCGTGATGGAGACAGTGGAAACATGACTGTATACATTTGTCAAAACTCATCGAACTGTGTGCTTCAAATTGTTCAGTTTTCTTACATTTAAAGTGTTCCTCAATAAAGCTGACTTAAAACATCATTTCCCACTAATTTTTAAATCATGCTTCCCCTTTCCAAAAAACAGAACATTTGGGTTTAAATTTTCAGTTCCGCTCTGGTGGTGAGGCCCTGAAGTCATCCAGTTAGCATTCACACATCCCACAAGCAGCCCAGAGCCCCCTGAGGAATGACTAAGGAGACAGCGAGCAGAGCAGGAAAAACTCCAAAACACAGGCGCCTTGCTCCCAAATCTTTCTTTATTGGAACTGAAAACTGAAAACCACCCAGCTAATAAAAAAAACGGGACTTGTCACTGGTTTATTGCAACCACCATTTACATCTGCTAAGAAACCTTATCTCTGAACTCACAAAATCCTAGAAGTTAAATATTGTCGTCTCACTATTTTACTGATCCCACATGATTAGTACAGTAAGACCAATCTATAAAGCCAGCACTGGTTCACAAGCCAAGTCCTGTTGAGTTTGCACCAACTCAAACACACGTAAGAGTCCCCACAAATCTGTACATACAAGTCCAACAAGCTGGGATATGTAACAAGATGGCAGCTTTCTTCACCCACAATGTTTGTTTGTCTGTTTGTATGTTTTGAGAGAGGGTCTCACAGTGAGTTGGGGCTAGCCTTAGACTCACTACATAGCCCAAGTTGGTCTCCAACTCACAGCAATCTTTCCCGAGTACTAAGATTACAGGCGTGTACCACCATCCCCAGCTACTCATAAGATTTGATCCACTGGTTTCAATATGTATATGGGTATCACACAAAATCGCAGTTAGTATTTTTATTATGACAACAGCCAGCCGACCTTTGATTCTCCAATCTAAACTAAAAGACTGTCCGCGCTATGAGGCGAGTTAGTAATCATGATTGAAATTCCATCTGAATGGGAGCTCTGGGTTTCAGTGTTTCCCGACAGCGCAGCACTGATCCTTGGATAAACAGAGGTGACATTTCCACTATGGAAACATTGTGATAAGTCCGGCCATCTCCACCGGCTCCAGAGCTCCAAAGGCAGCCCATTCGTTTTCTAACTCGTTCCACTCCACCAGCTACAATTAACACAAGTACATATATAATGTGAAACGAATCTGTCACAGAAGGCACTTTGACAACAGTCACAAACATTACCAGCTCATAAATGTCCTCTTCTGGCTGTGGGACGTAGAACTGCATTTTGTTTTCTATTAGAAATTTTAGACGCAGGT
>RJWT010049504.1:0-10988 GCA_004365215.1 Cuniculus paca | reverse complement strand
GCTCCATCTTTGAGTCGGGCAGGTTACGCCCGCCCAGGGCCAAGACTGCTAACTACTTCTGGCATCAGCGCCAGGTTGTGGGCAGACCTGTGGAAGTTGCTTGAACTGAAGCCAGAAAAACCAGTCATTTGGGAGCTCCAGGTTGTGGGCAGACCCGCAAAAGCTGATTGGTTGGAGATCGGCTCCCATGCGCGTTTCAGACAATATCACTAAACAGCTTAGAGTCGCAGGGCCTGACCAGGTCTGCTCCCGTGCAAACCCCGGGTGGCTTGGTGCCCAGTTCAGTGCAGAGACACAGGCACCCAACATCAGATATAGGTAGCCAGCACTGGCTAGAAAAGAGAAACAGCCTAGCTTCGGAGAAGTTGTGGCCAGTGCTGGGGTGCTTGGGACCACACTACTCGGGTGGAAGAAATCAAGAATATGCCAAGACGAAGAGGGAGAAGGCAATCTCTGGCGTCCAACCCAAGCAGCGCAATTCCACAAGCGGAAAACATGGAAATCGAGAATTGCACACCTGAAATGTCTGAAGTGCTGTCAACTGAAGTGAAGAAACAACTTCAGGAAGCTGTAAGAGAAATTAGAACAGAAATTCTATCCCAGGTAAAAGAAGAAATGAAATTCAAGGATTTGAGGTGAAAAGAGCACTCACATAGTTGATACTGTTTATAGACTTGTTTGTTTCTATCATTCTTGTTTAAACTTTGCAACTCTTTACCATTTACCTGTGGAAGGCTACAGAAATATAGATGAGTAAAATATGTGAAGCAGCTTCTGATCTCTTCATGTTATGGTCAGTAATTAGGAACAACTTTAGCAAACTAATAAAAGAATGAGTGCTTTTAAGAGACATTGACTGTTTAAAGCTGTGAGACAAAATGTCTTTAAAAAATTCTTGGTGTGTATATGTACCTGCAAGTAGTTTGATTTCTTTCATTTTCCTGTACTGTACTAAATTTTTCCAGTATGAATCACAAAGCTAGTATCTTTGCAGAAGAATTTAGAGCTATTGATTTTAGTATCATGGCGATACCAACTTTCAGACTGTTGCTTTGAATGAAATACTAGTAAACTTAACAGTTGACAAAAAATTAGGTGTACAATGTGGCCTCTTTTTAGTATAAAAGGTGGGCCTAGTTTCTATGGAAATTGTTAGTTTTCCTATATTATTCTCAGATTGCCCCTGGAAAATGCTATTGGTCACTGTAGGAAAGAAAAAAATTTATGAAGCAAAATTTTTACTGCTCTGAGGAAACACTACTCAGCAACATGGCTCATTGATTATTAAAGGCATTCATTTTATATTCAAAGCATGATTCTGCAGGTTGGGTATTGAGACTGGAATATCAATCTTATGAACAAGTTCTACCTGTGATTTAGAATCATATTAAAGTTTGAGAATCCTGGTTAAAAACTGATCGAAACCAATACTTATCAGCAAATATGGGTAATATCTCCTACATAAGAATCAGCTGGGTCGTATATTAAATCTATAATATGTCCTTTGGCTTAGTAAACCATGAAGGATTCTAGGAAACCGATGTCTTAGATGATGGGAGGAAAGCAGTTTATGTTTACCCAGATGTAAACAGGAATTTCTGAAAAAACTGCTGTATTTTTTTAATGATTAGGTATGTGAGGAAATAAGATGGTAGAGTTTATGTGTGGTGACTCTGTGTTTAGTTGTCCATAACCAAAATATGGAGACTTAGGCTATAAGTCCATATACCAACAAGCAAAACTTGAATCAGAAAAATCTTTAACTCATAAGTTTAGATTATTCCATTTCATTTTTTTTTCAAAAATATGTGAAAGTAATTTTAGAAGAAATGACTTTCAATTTAATTCCTTTTCATTGTTGTGTATGTTTTGATTTTCTTTGTGGGTTTCCCCTCTACCTTCCCTAAACTATAGTGGATTGTAGTTGTTTACCTTGATGCCCTGATTGGTACATAAGTTTTTCAAAGGAATCTCTTATGTTCTGGAATTTATGTTAGAGGGATCCAGACATGGGCGGAATTCAATTTTACTGGTCCAAAACTTTTAAAGAAGACAAATGTTACCAGAAGTCTTCTCATTTTACCTCTTATTGGTTGTTTAATAGATTGAGTGCCAAGCATTATAGTAGAAACTTACTGTCACCCCACGTACAGTTTGTGCAGTATTCTAAGGCTAGCTCTATTGCTCATTCTGAATCTGAACCCAGTCTAGCTACTTGAATCCTCACAACTAGGTCAGGGCCTCATCAGGCTTTGGTTTTAACCCCTATTGACCCTAAAAAAAACCTGGTGTTTTAGAATAAATTGTTTTCCATAATTTTTGTACTGGAATGTTTTCCTATATACAGACATTGTTTGTAAGAGTGTACTGTGAATTATTGTAGCAGTCATTCTCAGTTCTTTTTCAAGGTAATGTGATGGGATCATATTTTGCTTTCTGTGCTGTGGTGGATGGTATTCAATATAAGACTGGACTGGGACAAAATAAAAAGGAGTCGAGATCCAATGCAGCAAAACTAGCTCTTGATGAGCTTCTACAATTGGATGAACCTGAACCAAGAATTTTAGAACAATCAGGTAAATACTCTTGATTAAAAAGTATTGAAAAAGTATCATTTTTCCAAAAGGAATCATCTGAAAGATTTATATTAATAAAGTCATTTGGCAAGTGCAAGATAGAAGTTATAGGAGTTGAATCATTTCCTTCACTTTCTCTGTTGATGTACTTAGTAGAAGTTAAAACCCTTTTGCATATTTTAGTATCAAAAGATAAAATCATGTTGCTAAACTGATAGCAAGTTCAAGTCTTGAAATGTGTTTTTTCTGTCATTTATTAAACTGTTATTAAGCACATGACCTTATACTACTAAGGATTAAATTTATAGGCAATTTTTGTAAAATGTGCCTTTGTTAAGTTTAGTAAATAGCAGTTGCTTGAAAAAATGATGACCAAGGGTACTTGTAAAAAATGTTAAGAATGTAAACCCCAGAATCCATTAGCTAACGTTAAAATATTTACCCTGGCAGACACATTATTTGTCCCTTATGCCTAAGTTTTACTTGTAAAGTAGGGGCAGTGATAGTAACTACTATGAACTATGGCTTAAATAAATACTGCACACAAAGTCCTTAACGAGTGTCTGGTGAATAATACGAAAACAAATGATGGCTACTATTATTAATTAATTTGAAGAATATGTTAACATATACACTATCAGTTTTTGAATTATTCATTTTATGTTAGACTACATTTTAGTTTACCAGTAATGAAGCAACATTTTAAAAGGAAAATATTTAAATTTGATGTTAAGCAGTGACTATAAATTCATTATTTTAAATACGAATCTTCACCTTATTCTACTTTTGAATTGTTTTTAGCCCATTCATCTTTATTTTCATTACTTTCCTAACACTTAAGGTCTGTGTGTACTTTCATTAGTGGAAATTTTATTTTAAATGTTTTTGTTTTGTTACTGTTTAATTAAAGTTACTGTTTAAATTTAATAAAATGACATTTTGCTACTGTTCATAATTTCTGATACATAGTTTTTCTCATTTTTTAAATAGTTTGTCATATTTTGGGTTTAATAGGTATTTAGTTTATTTTACTAATTTTCATGTTATTTTTCATTTACTACTTTTTTTGAGCATTATTAATATTTTAGGGCTAGGTATAATTTTGGTAAATGTCTTCTAAGTGTTGGGACTATAATTGCCATTTTATCTTTATTGTATTGTAATGATTTGTTTCTTATAATTATTTGACTTATGGAGAGTATATGTGCAGTGGTTTTACTTTATTATAAGATATACCTTTTTAAATTCAATATAAAATTAGCCCTTTCCTCCAGCTTTATATATGTCTTTTTCTGATACTAATGAAACAGCTTTGGTTTGTATATTTATCCAATAACTATCCTGTTTTGATTTTTGAAAAAATAATTTCCTATAAAGTATTAGTCTTTTATATAATCAAGTAATATCTTAATATGGAAATTTAGCATTTTTATTCATTGTCATAATCATATGATGTCATGTTACTCGCTTTCTTTTTTATTTTTCCTTTTTTGTTATGTGGGTAGTTTGACTTTTTTCTTCTCAATATTTGGAAGGTCATGACTATAGCTTGGAGGCTCATCTTTCCAATATAGAATTAATTTTGAGTCCTAATGTATATCATATAATAATTTTGCTGTCTTTGCCAGTGTTTAGGTTTGTTTTTCAGTTACTCAATTCTAGGGGCTGTATCATGCTATGAATGAACAATTATTCCCTATCTGGAGCTTAGTGACTAGCGACTTACTCAGATTTTTTTATAGACCTGTCTTATACCCTTTACAAACTAAAATACTTTTTGAAATCAAGTTAAAGTATATATACAGAGCTTCTTGAGTATCTGATGTAATTATCAGAAGTGAATAATGGTAATTGACTTTTTTTTTAAATGCTTTCCCCCTGAGGGTTTTAAAAATGTTTATATAGTGTTAACAAATATTTTGACTGGAAATCTACAAAATTTAATTTCTAAACATCTGTGTTTTCCCTTGTTTGTGAAAAGTAAGGTAGCATTTCTGCGGCTACCACTTTTATATTCATTATTGTTTTTTCAAAAAGTGCCAATAGTGCCTTAATTACAATGACAAGTTCTTGACTAATATATTTTTGGTCAGAGAGCCTACAAATACCATAAGGTCATCCTTTCCCCTGTAATGTGCAACAGCTTCTTTTTCCTTTGTTCTAAACAGTTAAGATTTACTATTCTTCAGATGGAGCCTGGTGGAAAAGGCAAGTCACTGGGAGTATGAACTAGGAGGGAATAACTTCCTCCTCCCCTCTCTGCTTCCTGGCTGCCATGGAATTAGTAGCTGTCCTCTACCCATACTCTTTCCTTCTGCCATACTCTTTCTGCCTTAGATCCAGATGATCATGGACTGAAAACATGAGCTAAAACAAACCACTCCTTATTTAAGTTGTGACTAGAAAAGTGAGATTGTTGCTATGAAATATTTGGAAGTGGTTCATGCAAGGAGCTTAGAGATGCCAGCTAGAGAAGTCCTAGGATGCTATAAGCTGAGCTTGGTGGGAGATTCTGGTTTGAATTCAGACGAACAAATAATGACAGAAATGCAGACAATGAAGGCCAGTCTCCGGAAGTTTCAGCTGCAAACAGAGACCCCATTGGCAGTTAGCCTATAAGCCATATGTAGTATACCTTGGCAGAAAATTTGTCATTTTGGTCATGTCCTGAGTTTTTGCGGGAGACTGATATTAAGCATGGTCTAGTTAATCTGGCAGAGAAAATTTCAAAAGCAATCCAACATCCAGGCCATGACCTGGATATTGCTGGCTGCTTTTATCAGGGTCTGTAGTGAAAATCAGGAGCAAAAAGCTTATGTGAAAAATTTGCAGTTTCATCAGAAAGGAAGTGCCTACAGAGTTGGGGTAAAGGAGAGCATGCTTGCTAAAAAGATTAGCATTAAAAAGAAGCCAAGTACTTTGTATCAGGACAGTAGGAAAGATGACCAAAGTGCATCTCAGCAAGAACCCACCCATCACAGACTGAAAGATACAAAAGTATAAATAATTTGCTTTGAGGAGTATAAATAATTTGCTTCAAGGCTCTCTCAGAAACTTTTTCCAAAGTTCAGCCATCCAGGCACTCAGAAACTACTGTAGCCCTGATTGCACGTTATCCAGCTACTGCTCTCACTGGTGATAGGCCTTGACATCATCCATGTGATGCTGGCTTTATCCATATACAGAATGCAATTGTTGTGGGTTCAGGGGTGCTTTTATCTAGATTTCACAAGGCCTGGTAGACCAGGCAGTGTGTCCCTGAGAGGGCAGTACGTGAAGATGCAAGAGTGAAGCTGAAAGTGTAGCAGAGAACCCAGGAAGTTAGAAGTGCCAGGAATATGGATAGTCTGCTGAGGAAAGCTGCAGATTTTGAGCAGAGCCAGCTCAAGAGAGAGGACGTGAGAGTGGCAACGGAGAGTGCCACAGGGCTGGGGCCTATGAAGCTCGTATCCTGCCACAGCTAACCTGGGTGCTAGACCTGAAATTACAGAATTTATTGTTTACTCTGCTGAATTCTGGTCTTGCATTGGTCTTTTCTCTTCTGTTATTCCTCCCTTTTTGTGCCATTTATCTTGGAAGTATTTAACTTTCATTTTGTTTTTTATAGGGGCTCACAGCTAAGTATTTCCCTAGAGTGGACTTTGGACTTGGACTTTTTAGCAATACTTGAACTGTTTTTATGCTCTGGTGACTGTTTAGAGATGGACTAAATGGATTTTGTACAATGAGGTGGGCATGAGTCTTGGGGGCCAAGGCTAGAGAACGTTATGCTTTACATTTAAAATGTGCGCCAGAAGTTTCGTGTGCTTTGAAGATGATTGGATTATTAAACTCATTAGTGGGTTTATTCATTGTTGAGTTCAGTAGATAAATATGTTATTATTAGGTGGGTCCTGGTTGGAATTACATCACTGGCAGTGTGCCTAGGGGGTGTATCTTCCTCCCCAGTGCCTCCCTTTACTGTCTGCTTCCCTGTTGCCATTAATTGATCTGCATTTCTTCTGCCCTGGCCTTTCACCATCCTGTTTCTGCTTTGGAGCCTGACTATGGACTGAATCCTCAAAACTCCCATGAGCCAAAATAAACTTCTCCTCTTTTAAGTTGTGAGTGCTGACTACTTAGTCCTAGACCCTGATGAGAAAGGAACCCTGAGCTAAGGAGTGTTTGATAATCTAGAGTTGGCAAAAATACACAGAGAAATAGTCATCCTTGGTTTATTGCTATCATAATAAAGTACCAGCTCTTTTTATAGAAAATTTCATGTTTCCTAATGTTTGTTGTTATTGTTTACAGGTCCTCCTCCTATTCCTGCAGAGCCTGTTGCTACACCTGAAACATCATATGTTTCAAAAGTACATTATGGTAGGAAAGTCCTTGAAATATTCATTCTTAGATAATTAACCCAGTTAAAAGTATAATTAAAATATGCATAAGTATGAAAGTGTACACTGACACTTTATCATTCAAACTTTTCATACTTAGAAAGAGGAAAATTTCTCCCTAAGCTTTGCTAAAAAATAAAGGAAATAAGGAATGAAGAGGAAAGTTTAAAGGAAGGGCTTTTTTCTTATAAGAAGGTAGTTCTTCAATTTCATAAGCTTTCATAAATTTCAACTGCTTTTAAGAGAATTTGTTGCTTTTGCAGTCTTGTTTCCTGGTGCTTCATGGTTATTGGGCAGATTCATTTCAAATAATCTATGCATGTTCCTTTAAAGGCAGTTATTATCTGCTCAAGCCCAAGAAAGGTAAAATTTCAGTTTACATTACTGGTTATATGGTGCAGGACCACTTGCTCCCCTGTATACTTTAATTGCCTCATTTGTAAAATGACCATTTCAGGAAGCGCCTTATGGAGTTGTGGGGGTTAAATGAATTTGAGCATGTAAACTACCTATAAATATCAGTGACTGTCAACATGCTCACCAAATAGTAACTTTCATATTTTATTACAATCTCATCACATTCAACATTGTGTAGTAATTATCATATTCTTTTGCCATTGAGCTATTAATTTTGTGAAATGCAGAAAGTTATTCTTAATTTCTACATTGACAATGTATTAGAAACACTTCACACTTTAGAATATTTGTAAAATAAAAATAAAGCAGAGCCTTTCTTCCTTTCATTTTCTAGGCCTACAGGTTTAGCATTTGAAAAATTTGTGCTTATTCAACCTTGGTCTTCTTTTATCTTCCTGAGACAAACAAAAAGGCCCTGTACATTTCTATGCCTGCATGGACCTAATTGGGCTCACAGCTAAGACCATGGAAAAAAGCACATTCAAAATACAGAATCTACCAGTAGTTAGATATAACCATTTGACCTAACAGTCACAAGAATTAATGAACAGAACAGCCACAAGGGATCAATACAACAGCAGTGATCTCTTAATGTAGGAAGAGGCTCTTGTCTTTCCATTCAACCTCTGTGGACATTTTTACTAATGATGTTGAATTCCAAGGTTTGGCAAATAATATAGGTTGCTGTTACCCTAAGAATACAAATCATTAAATTGGTGAAGAAGAGTTTTTTAAAAAGTACAAGATTTGAGTCCAGTTTAAAAGGCTCTGGTCAAGAGTCAGAAGTCAAATAAGGGAGAACAAAGGTTATTCTTCAAACTTATGGGTAAATTAAAAGTTGAATATTAAAATTTTTGAAGAAAAAAGAGGTTTGGGACCCACAGAGGTCTGGATGCTCTCTGTTGGGAGAGTTATAGATGGGAGCTTTTGTTTCATAGACCATCTGCTTTGCCATTTACTTCTAACTGGGCTGTGTCTTCACTAAAAATAATATTTTCACTCTGAATATCTGAGTGGAGTTACTGAGTATCACATGAAATTAACAACTTGTACTCAAATAGTGTTAGCTGGCATTATATGTTTTGTTTTTATCTCATTTTCATTCCCAATAATTTGTGAGAATATTTTATTCTATTAACAATTAGTGGACATGAATAGGGAAACAGTGTTGTACTTGCTGTCTCACACACACACACACACACACACATTAAGAACAGATTTATTAACTATTTGACTTAATTACTTGCACAATATTCATTATTTCTTTAAATATTAAGATCAAGAGGTATATTGGCATGCTAGTTTTCTTTTTCTGTTTTTTTGGGGGTTTCCAGGGGATTGGACCAGAGCTTTACACATACTAGACAGGCTGTCTGCCTTGCTCATCTACAGTCCCATCCCTTATTTGTATATTATTGATTCCCAAATACTCTTTATGATATTTGCAGTGTACAGTAAAATGTTTTCTTTTTTTTTTTTGCGGCACCAGGGATTGAACTCACAACCTCACACTTGCCAGGCAGGCGCTTAGGCTGCTGAGCTAAAGCCCCAGCCCAGTAAAATGTTTTCTTGCCACATACAGAATTCTTGCAGAATACTTTTCTGTTCTATATTAAAACACAAACTAATTGCTAATTATATACCACACAATTAAATAAATAGCACATAATACATTTAATCTGTGGAAACTTTAAAAAAAATGAAATAGTACTAATGTCTGTTTTTTGTTGTTTGAGACCAAATAAATGCAAACACTGGGGTATAGCATGCCCCAGTTTTTGTTTATTAAAAATAATGTATGTTTATAGGTTGTTTCTCAAAATACCTATAAGAAACTTAAAATAGTGGTTTTGCCTCTGGAGGGGGAACCTTGTAAATGTATTCTTCATTTTATTAAAAAAGAATAGGTAAATTTAAAAAAGGAAAGCACTAATGCAAGCTACAGTACTTCTCCTGTACCATGAATTTGGGTAATAAACACAGCCATTATTTCATTCTGCCCTCTCAGAGTTTCATTTTGTGATTAATTTTGTGACCTTTTTTGCTAAGGTGAACTTACCTGTTTGGCCACAAATAGAGTATTAATATTAAAAATGCAAGTTTAATATAATTATAAACATGTAAATGGATTGAAATAAATTGTATCCGATTAACAGAATGTTGAGACTGCTAATTTTGTATTTTGAGCATTTGTGTGACTTTTAAAAGGTTACAATTATTACACAAGTGTAAATAATTTCTATAAAAATTATAATTACACATTTCAAATGTATGTATGACACAAGAGCAAAATTATTTTCTATTTTCCTCTGAAAATATTAAATTGACTCTGAACCGCTTGTATACCACCAGCATCCACCATGAAAACGTCAAAAACCATTCATGGATTATAGCCAAACTTAAGAAATACTGTATTAAGGGATTGTGCAACTTCTCATTCTCCAAAACAATGATTTTTCCCAGGAATACACAATTATATACACTCAAAGCACTAGATCATCAGAGCCCCACTCACAAATCTCAAGCACCTCCCTTATTTTTTAAAAAAGAAACAAAACAGCTTTATGGGTAACTTTTAATGGGTATTCTTGGTTATAATCTGTCTTAGTCACTTTTCTGAGACATAATACCTGATACCCAAATCTGAGTCTCAGTTTAGTTCACAGTCATCTGGCACCAAGGCAGAACAGCATGGCAGAGGGAATAGCAAAGGAAAGCTGCTTACTTCATGGCACTAGGAAGTAGAGAGCGAAGAGAGGGGTTGGGGAGGGAAGGAGATATGCCCTTCCATGTCCTGCTGCCAGTGACCCACCTCTTCCTAACCAGACCTCACCTCCTAACAGCAAGTCAGCTATATTGCCCCCATGATTCAGTGACGTTCCAAAAGCCTCTGAACACCATAACATAAATTATTCTCTGGCAATCCTAGTTATTTAGCACTATTTTAATGCTCTTTCATAGTTAGGGAGTTGTAACAGGGAACATGAAACTGTACAAAGAGTCTAAATGTGTAGTAATTTGCAGTGCTTTTCAATGGAACAAATACTAAGGGAATATATTTGGATTGTCACAATGATTGGGGAAATTAGTGCCATTCATTGGGATATTGGTTATTTTGCAGTGTGTGGGACAATCTGTAAAATAACGAATTGTGTTTCATCTCATGAGTTTTGAGTATCTTGTCAGACTAAATTCTATAAATGTAAATCAGCAGTCCTTTAGCAATAATGTATAATATGGATATACCTGTTTATATAAGTTATCAAAAAAAACTCAATAGCTTATATTGTTTTACTTGAATACTTTAAAATTGAATACTTCAAACTCTTACCCATGGCATAATTTAGAAATTTGCTTACATGTCCCTATAAATCATTAACTAATTTTATGGTAAGTTTTTAATAATAAGACATTAATGGAAAATCACAGTGTTCTTCAAATTCATACTGGTTTTTAAATTTTTTTTCTAGATGGGAGACATGCTCAGTATTCCAAGATCTCACAGATTGTTAAAGAAACATTTAATCAACTAATTGCTAGTCAGTCACAATATCTGAAATGTAGCAATTCACTGGCTGCTTTTATTGTTGAAAGAGGTAAGTCCAGATATTTG
>RJWT010049503.1:0-11004 GCA_004365215.1 Cuniculus paca | reverse complement strand
CGAAGCTGCTCACATCATGGCAACCAGGAAGTAGGGAGTGAAGGCGAGAGCCAGCGAGGAAGACATGCCATCCCAGGTCCCACCCCAGGCACCCTCGTCTAACTAGGTCCCACCTCCTAACAGCACCCTGTAGTAACCCTGTAACCCAATCACCCACCCTAAGCACTGCCTCTGAAGACATGAGCCCCTTGGGAGACATTGACTACAAACCACAACAACAATCTATAAAGTGCAAGACAATATTTGTAAGCCATACAACTGATAAGGGGTTAAAATCTAAACTATGCAAGAAACTCACATAACTCAATAGTAGATAACAATTAATCTGATTAAAAATAGGGAAGAATATGAACGGTCATTTCTCAAAGGAAAACATACAAAAAGCCCACAGGTATATGAATTTTGCTGAACATCACTCACTGGTCATCAGGAAGGTGTGAATGAAGACCACCATGAGACATCATCTCACTATAATAAGAATGGTTATTATGGAAAAGACAAGTGTTGGTGAGGATAAGGAGAAAGAGAATATTTGCACACCCTTAGTGACAATGTAAATTAATGTAGGCATTATAAAAAAGAGTATGTAAGTGTCTCAAAAAATTAAAAATGGAATCACTATATCACCCAGTAATTCCACTACTGGGTGTATACCCAAAGAAAATGAAATCAATATGTCAAAGAGACATCTATGTACCCAGGTTATTTCAGCATTAATTATAATGATCAATATATAAAACTGACCTAGGGTCCATCAGTGGATATATAGATAGAAAATTTTATTTTGGATATACACAATGGAATACTACTTAGACTGGAATAAGGAGAAGAAGAAGGAAAAGAGGAGGAGGAAGAAGAGGGAGAAGGAGCTAGCAGAAATTCTGTTATTTTGGAGTATGGATAAACCTGGAGGACATTATACTAAGTGAAATAAGCCAGACAGAAAAATAAATACCACAGAGTTCTCACTTATCTATGAAATCTAAAAAAGTTGAACACACAGAAGCAAAGTATTGGTTACCAGAGGCTGGAAGGTGAAAGCACTAGGGAAGTGCTGGTCAAAGGCTGCAAGCTTTCAGTTATACATGAGGGATGAGTTCAAGAATCTTGTTGTGTATGATGGCGATTGTAGTTGATGACCACATACGGTGTACTTGAAAACTGGTAACAAAGATTTTAAGTGTTCTCAACATGCAAAACTATGATAAGTATGTGGTATTATACATTGATTCCATGATGTGTGCATACATCAAAACATTACATTGTACACCATAAATATGCACATGTATCCATTAAAAATAAGTACATTTTTTAAAATAAAGTATATAATTACCACATAATCCATCAATCCCATTTCCAGATATATAGCCAAGGAAATAAAATCACGATCTCAAAGAGATATCTGTACTAACATATTCACTGTAACAGTAAACACAGTAACCAAGATATGGAAACAACCTAAGTGTTCACCCAGATATGAAAAGAAAAAAAATTGTAGTATACATACACAGTGGAATACTATTCTGCCTTTACAAAAGAAGAAAATTGTATGGGTGAACCTACAGAACATTGTGTAAGTAAACTAACCAGATACAGAAAGATGAGTGCTGCGTGAGCTCACCAAAATGTGGAACCTAAAAGAAAGCTGAACTCATCATAACAGAGTAAAATGAAAGTTTCAAGGTAGTTGGGGATGGAGGAAAAGGGTAGACGTTGGTTAAAGTTACAGATTTTCAGTAACAAGATGAACTACTTCTAGGGTTCTACAGTATGGTGACTATAGTTAATAAGGCACACTTGAAATTTGCTGAGGGGATAGGTCTCGAGTATCCTCACCCCCCCCCACCCCCTACACACACAATGGTAACTAGGTGAGGTGATCATATGTTATCTAACTTGATTCTATGTATTCCACAATGTATGTGTATCTCAAAATATCACGTGATACACCTTAAATATGCACAATTTTTGTCTAATCCTACCCCAGTAAAACTAGTACAAAGTGGGAGAATTTCAACACTATCACCCAAGATCACTGAAGCAATGTGTGGTGGAGTCAGATTCTAATTTAATTCTCAGTCCAGGAGTCTTTCTCTTAGTATGTAATAACTAGTACGTAAACAGCCTTTGACCCATTCCTTTAATACTATCATCAATTAAATCTAAACAATCTCTTCAAACAACTCCAAATACTCCTACAGAAATCATGCTGTTCATTTCACAGCCTCAGTAACGCGTGCGTCTTTGATTTATGAGGGATGACACTGAAGCTTGGAGAGAAAACAAACATAGCATTGCCCTGATCAGACTTCATATGAAAAAACTCCATGTTTTCTGCCTCTCATTTCTATCCTCTTTGTTGAAACATAAAGCGCATAAAACATACAGTGCTTGTGTTCATATGTTTATATGTTTTCTGGAAATATTACACACAGAATGTTACAGAGAACAAAATATTTACAAGGAAGAGCACATTTGATGTACTAACGTGGAGAAAATGTCAATTTCCCAGCCATCCTATGAAGTGTTTCCCACCGTGAAACCTCACTCCTTTAGGAGGCTAAATTCTAGTACTGGGAAAAAATGACTCAATTAAAGTAGGAATGTTAAATAGGAGAAAATAAATCTGGGATCAATAGGTTGAGGTTTTTCCTACACTGTTTCAAAGATCCCTAGTAATTACCACAATGTTTCAGTAGCAACAGAGGCTAGATAAACAATGGGTAGATGTGTACTTTACTCTCAAAATAATCTGAACAATTATGACTCAGGAAAGAGTCATACTGCAGTCTTGAAATCAGTGCAATGCGCTCTTGTGGCTGAGAAGTCTACAGAATCTTGAGGAGCCTCCAAAAGACTGCTGGAAACAGCAGAAAACTTTGCAGATCACATCTATGGAAACATGGTTTACCACACCTGGTGCTGGTGTATCATTTATTATAACTCAAGAGAACAAAGAACTGGCTTGAAGACAACCAGAGAAGACCTATTAAACCACACAAGGAGCTTCTGTATAAGAACAGACTAAGAAATAGTACTCTACAGTTGGGGTAGACAAAGGCTTTAAAGAATATGGCAAAGAGTCTAAAATCACAAATTGTTTGGCTACTCTTAACATTTGACAAAGTCCATTTAAGGGTAATAGAGAAAAGTCCCCTGTGGTTAACAAACATATCCAGTTTATAGACATCAGATACCATAGATCACAAAGCGAGTTACTTAACGTAGTACTTTATTGATAACACCATGAGTTTAGTCAGAATCCAAAAAAAGTTAATTGGTGGATAACATATTTATGATAGGTTTATAACTAGACCAAAGATCATTAACTCATGCTTTTAGTTTTCTAACAAAATGAAAAGCAGCCATGAAATGTCTTACATAAATTTTTCTCACTATTGATGAAAACAAAAAAGCTAAGTCAACTAAAGTTAAGTTAACAAACTCTGAGACTCTGTTAGAATTCCTCTTCTCAGAGTCCCTCTATAATCTAAGATCTGTCTCTAACTAAACTCAGCTCTGACACCCAATTTTCAGCTATCATCCAGAATCATTTGAATGGAGCCCAGATTTCCATCAGCTTCATATAAAGAATGTTAAGCAATTATGCAGAGGACATCCTAAAAGGCCACCTATCTTTGACCACGATGGAATTGCTAGTGATCCCAGTGATGACTCTCCCTTTCTGTGAACATACTCCTCATTCCACTTCTCACTTTGTGACACAGGTATAAAGCCTGGAACAATACAGTCAGAGCCCTTCCATAGCATCATAAATGTTAGCCAAAAGAAAACCCATAAAAGAGGGTGAGTAAATCGCATTCTTGATGGTCCAGTTATCCACATGTCACTATGTCTCAGGTTTATTGACTACTGCTTCTTTTCACAGTCCAGAGAGACTGGAAGGAGTATCATGAAGATAGATTCTGTGGTTCAATCATGTTTGGCTTTCTCAGTCATTTGAAATGTCATTATGCCAGGGCATACTTGATGGATCTAATTAAGAAAGGTCAGACATAAAGTCGCTCAAAAGGCTTAAGAAAAAGAAAATCATAGAGAAGCTGCACTAGAACAGTCGCAGATAGAAGAAAGGCCAGAATGGAGTTATGTAAAAGCATGCTATTTTATTTTAATTAAACTCTTCTGTCTTTTGAAGGTTACCTGCTGGCAATTTACAGAGATAGTGAAGAAACTGTTTAGTCCCAGACATTCCTCAATAAAATAAACTCAGGGATTCAGGCTCTGTGTGAGCTACTGCTATTAAATGGAAGGAACGAGTATGTTATGCAGAGATAACGTGCTTACCTAATGTCTACAGGTTCGCTTCAATGAGCTGTGATTACAATGACATCTCCAGAATTGGATGTGTTTGTAATATTGCTGCTTTAATTCAGTCTTTATTTCTCATGTTTCCAGGGAAAAAGCCCAAAGGATAGTTTTGACCTTAAATATATTTCTTTTAAACATTTATTACTGTTACCCCAGGCATTTGGCATCCCTATTATTTGGAAGATACTTGGCTCTTTCCTAAAAAGGTAGTTTGATGATTTCAGGACACCAAGTATTTAGAATAGCCTACTGGATAATTCAGTGCCAGGCATTGTCCCCCAGGGCTAGTAAAGGTGACCACTGCATTCTAATGTAAGTGACAGACACTGTTCTAATAGTGAACCATTCCCAGTGAAAATTGCCACCACATAAATGAAAAAGGCTGACAATCCAGTAATAAATTACATTACTTTTGAAATGAGTTGTGGGTTAATTACAAATAAATTGACCTGTTTGGTTCTGAATTCTTGGGAATAAGGACATAGAACGGTAGAAAGTAAAACATCTCAGGAAGATAATAGGCTATGAAATTGGAATTCAATTCATTCATTGTGCTATTAAAGGAACAGAGCACTAGCACAATAGCACTTCGTTCTTAAATATTCCATTCTTTGTGTGAATGCATACACAGACCTTATTTCCAGTGCTTTTGCCCATCAACATATCATGAAGATTTTCTTTCTGATTAGATTTTCCTGCCTTCCCATTTACCAGTCTACCCTATAAAGCAATGATACCACTACATGGTACTGATCAGCCCACTGGAAGAAAGCCAAGGCAGCCATCTTGCTTAATAAAGCTCCAAGACCTTGAGATAATTTCATCTGGAAAATTCATAATTCCCTCTCCAAACTTATTCTCATAATTTCCTTAAGTAAATTACCCTGAGCTTCAATTTAAAAAATAAACAATATAAAATTCAGTTTATAGACCAAACCCCTTTCATTTCTCACATCAGCTAAATGCAGTAGCTAAAGTTTGTCTTTACTTCATAACAAATATAGTCATGAAATCCAGTTAGTGTAGAACTGAGACTAGAACACAAGTCCCTTGATGTCTAGGACAGTGCTTTATTTCAAAATAGAATTTTCAGAAGTACAAGATGAGTTTCACCCCTGAAAGAATACACAGTCCAATCCAGGAGACAGAACACAGAACCATAAAATGAGTTTTTTAAATGGCACAAAATTTAAATTCCTACAAAAAATGAGGGCAAGTTGCCACAGAAGCATATATTATGGCAAATTAAGGGTTATGATTAAGAAGAATGAGAACTTAGTGAAGGCTGGAAAATTTATCCTCCAGGAGAGATGAATTTGGCCATTTGAAAGATGTCAGTAGATGATACATGAGGGATTACTTATCTATGCGAATTAAGTATTAGCAAGCAGATATATCACATCAAGAAGTCAAAGAATATACTGGAAATACAAGTAGAACTCATATGGCTCTCCGATTCTTGATGGCAGCATGCATCACTCTAATTTATTTGCATTTCTGTAAGCTTTTTCTACCAGTGAGCTCTAATCATTATAACACATGGTACCTAATAGGTGTTCTAAACTATGTCAGATGGATAAAGAAATGGGATCTATGATTAGAATTATAGAGTAGGTAACATCAGAAAAAGAAAAAAATAGTATCTTTGAGATTAAAACACATAAGGGCTTTATTTATTCTCTGTTCACATCCAAAGCTATCAACAATCCCAAAAAAGGGAAACTAGAACCCACTATCAGCACAGTCCTGACTACAGCCTGTTTATCAGCCCACTGACATCACCTAGCACAGTAATGCTGAATTGCTTCAGATTGTGCAAGGCATTTGCCAGCTAAATTTGTGGTAAAGAAGGGGTGTTTAAGAGAAAAGGAAGAAGAAGAGGCCGAGGATGTGCATTAATGAGGGATTTTGCAAACATCCATGCGCCATTTGTTGATAAAATGCTTCCAAGCTGGGGTCATTTCCTGGGAAGACAATGTAGCTTTTCTTAGACTCACACTGACTTGCTGCCTGGCTGACTATCTAAGCTAATCTAACGCTATGTCCCCTCAGCAAGTGAGGGATAAACGGAACACCAGTTAATCAGGCATAATGGAAGGCTGAGTCTATGAAGTGTGCCTGATTAGGCACTTGGAGGAGTCCAGCCAAGGTCATGGTTCCAGTAGTGCAACTCTTCATTCCTACTTGATGCAAATGCAAATCATTATTAAGTACTTCCTGCTAAACTACGCTGAAGAGAAAGCCTGGTATTGAGCCATACGAAAGACTTGGTGAAGTGTAATAGAGGTTGGTATTAAATGATTAGTTTTATCTTTCATGGGGAGACCAAAATAATCAACCTCCTTTTAACAGCAATATTGAGTTAGATTTCCTCAGCTCAAATCCTGATAGCTTGAAGAACCTTCATGTCGTGCTAGCTGAAGTGGGTTTGGGACAAAGAGCCCTGTGAGATTTTTATTTAACTACATATTGAAGTAAACATGTAACTGTTTTATTTGTGTAGAGACATTTACTCAGACTGGACCCAGGCAAAGTCTGTGAGTTCAGAGACTCCTGGCTTGTACTTCAACAGTAACATGGAATATTGTCTATTTCCCAGTGGGTGATATCAAGCCCAGAGTACAGGGAGGAAAATGTCAATGTTAACTGCAAGAGTTCAATGGGTCGAGAAACTTAAAATGTTGCAAGGGAAGAGCAAGGTCAGAGGCAATGAGAATAATTGGCCATGAAGATAACTATATGTGTGTATATTTTTGAGAAGTGAACTTATGGGCTCAAGACGAATGAAACAAGAGAAAATAGTGATGCCAAAATACAGCCAAACTCATCAATGCCCTGGAGGCCCGAGATTATTTTTTAGAAACTTTTTTATTTTATGTACAACCTGATGTTTTCATATATTCATAGTGAATGCTTATTATTAAACTCATAAACCTAGTCTTCATCTCCCATAGTTATCTTTTTTGTGTGATAAGAGTGCAATAATTCTATTCTCTTAGCAAACTTTCACTGTATAATGCAATACTATTGATTATAACTCTTATGGTATACATTAGATCTGTAAACTCATTCATCCATGTAACTGCAAGTTTGAATCTTTTGTCCTTGTTTCCTTCACTTCCTACTCCTTGCTGCCCCTACTATTCACATATTTTACTTTTTTGTATTCCACATAAAAGTAAGATCATGAAATATTTTCCTTTATACATCTGGTCTATTCCACCTGTCTTCTGGGTTCATCTGTGTTGTTGCAAATGGCAGGATCTCTTATTTCAGCATTAATAATATTTATATGTGTATATATGTACAATCTTACATCCTTTTATTCACTGATAGACACTTAGGTTGATTCCATTTCTTGTGTATTGTGGATAATGCTGCAGGGAATGTGGGAAAGCAGGTATCTCTTTGACATATTGATTACTTACCCCTGAGATGCTAGTTTGATTTAACATGCACAAATCAGCCAATTTTGTTTCAATCAATAGAATGAAAGATTTAAAAAGCATAGATTACATTAATAGATGCATTAAACAAAGTCCAGCATGATTCAGTGATGAAAAATCTCAATAAAATAAGTATAGAAGAAATATCTTCAACATAATGAAGATCATTTGTTAAAGAGTCACAGCTAACATCATAGTCAATGGAGAAAAAGCTTCTCATTTAAAATCAAAAACAAGACAAGCATACACGCTCATGTTACTCATCTTCAACATAGTATTTGAAGTCCTACCAAGAAGGCTGGGTGTTGTAGCACACTTAGTGCTGTGAGTTCGAGGCCTGACTGAACTGCATAGTGAAATCCTGTCTTGAAAAGAAAAAAAAATGTACTAGCAAGAGCAATCAGAAAAGACAAAAATATAAAGGATCAAAATTGGGAAGGATAAAGTAAAATTATTATTGTTTGCAGATGACATGATCCTATAAGTAGAAAATACTAGATTCCACCAAAAACATCTATATCTATTGGAGATAACAAATCCAGTAAAGTAACATAAAAATTGACCTACAAAATCATTTACAGGTTATTATAACAATAATAATATTTCTGAAATCAAAATCAAGAAAACAATTCCATTTATGATAGGATTTAAAAGAATAACATACATAAGAAAAAAATTCAACCAAGAAAAAGAGAGATCATTTTAGAACTGGACAAGAAAGAAATTGTGCACATGGAAGAGTATGAAAAATGATGAAAAAACTGACAAAGGCACACACAAATGCAAAGGCATACTGTGTTTCTGGAATGAGAAGAACTAACGCTGTTAAAATGCCCATACTCTACAAAATTATATGCACATTTGCCACAGCTCTGATTAAAAATTCAATGACATTTTTCACAAAAATAGAAAAAATAATTCTAAAATTCATGTTGAACCACGGAAGATCCCAAGTAGCTCAAATAATCTTGGGAATCTTGAGGAAGAAAACCAATAGTATAGGCATCACAATTGCTGGAAATTTTTTAGTGAAATTGCTTTCTCGGTGAAATTTTTTTAAATGATGTGGAGGGGGAATATTTATTTTAGGAGGCTAGTATTAAAAAAAATAATGGAGCCAGGAAGAGATTTTTTTTTTCCCTGATAGTAAGCAGGAGTTTATGTTACATAGACTTCCCTTAAAAAGACATTGAGCCTTTGGAACCTCTGAGATCAAATCATCCAGCACTATGGGAACAGAAAGTGAAGATGGTCTTACTTGGAAATCATCCTTTAACCTGGGTTTTCCCAGTTCTTCCGGTCATATTGGTTAGCAATAGCTTGCTCAGAAACCCCGTTTCCCTCATACAGGATCATCTATGGCATTTAATTATCACGTCATTTCAGTGACTTAAGAGTCTGAATAGGAAGAGTTCCTCAGCTTTTCTTTGTCTGCATGATACTGATATCTTGCAGAATAGAAAACTGTTCTTTCATAGCTTATCTCTTATGTTGTCTGATGTTTCTGGAGGTTAGGTCAGCGTCTGGAAGTTTGTCAGGAATACTCCACAAGTGGTGTGCTCTCATGACACCACAACCAGAGCTGTGTAGCAGTTTGTTCCATTTTCAATGATGTCAGCTTTGATCATTTAGTTGTCATTGTTTCCACCAGGTTTTTCAGCTCATAAAGTCCCATGCTTCCTTTTGTTATCAATATTGTAAGATTCAGGGAGGTACTTGGGAACTATAACTGCTTTATTTCTTATTGAGCTTTAACCTATTTCTTTTTTTTTAGCATCCATTGATAATTCTTACAAAAAGTTTGCAATTCGTCCATTTTGGAGACACGGAGGCTTTTCTTGTAATGCAAGGCCGAGTACTAAATTTCTATTAAATGTTGAAGTTAGCAAACAATCTGACCTCTGTTTTAATGGTTAATTGGTTGCTATCTCAAGACTTTTCTGGCAGGCATCTGTTTTTTTTTAGTATCATCATTGGTTCTTTTAAGTATCATCATTTGTTCTTTTTGTCAAAGATTCCAAAGCATATTCACTTTGTACAGCAAAATGGTGAGGACACATAATAACTGCCACATAGTCTTTTAATACTTTATAAATTTAACTATTTTTAAAAGCTAAGTATTGAACTGAATGACACAAAGTAGGTACTATTATTATTATTATCATTTTACAGATAAGAAAATGGAGACTGTGGAATTGAGTAATGTGTTCAAATTTAAACAACTTAAAAGACCAACATTTTGAGCCAAAGCCACCTGGCACCAAATTTGTACTCTTCAATGGTTATAATATGCTACCTTAACACAGGTGCACAATTTCTTTCTTGTCCAATTCTAAAATGCTTTTGCTTCATATCAATGAAAAGAAACTACCTCCTTTTTTTTCTTTTAGTTTTGTTTGTTTATTTGTTTGTTTGTTTGAGACAGGGTCTCACCATGTAGTTCAGGTAGGCCTTGAACTCACTATGTAGCCCATACTGGCCTTGAACTCATGACAATCCTCCTGCCTCAGTCCCCCAAGTGCTGGGATTACAGGTGTGCGCCACCACACCCAGCAAAAACTACCTATTTTTAACAGCAAACAGGTGGCTTGATACCAAATGACATGGTTGCTGGTGCCTCCCTAAAAAGGAATAATCATAAATATACAATGAACCCAGAAAATCTAGTTAAGAGAAAGAGTTATTGACTAGTAAAGCCAGTTCAGAAAGGTAGAAACAAATATGTCTGAAATTTTGAGGAAAAAATGCTTTCTTATGGCCTCAAAACATCTCTCTTGATCTCTCCAGAAATGGAAAGAGAATCTGAGTTTCTCAAGGGATCCATTGATATGCTGATGCCTAGCAAAGAGACACTGTCAATTGGTCAGTTCATTCTTAGAACCAGAGATATACTGAGAAGTAGGAAATACCATACAGTGGCAATGGGTACAGTGAAGTTTGAGACATAAGACAAAATTATCAGTCTTGATGGCCACTAGTGACTACCAGGGTAGCTGGAACTTCAGTTTACTGCCAGGGGGCATGCAGAAATGAGATTTCACCTGGCTTGTACAGGAAGGGATACTTACATATCCCCCCCACTGCCTTTCTACAAATGGCTTAATAGGTGTTAGTTACAACTCAACCATGGGTTAGATTCGCTCAGAGCAAGTATTTTAAATAGTGAGTTCAAGGACAGCTTGGACTACATACCAAGACCTTGTATTAAAAGAAAAAAAAGAAAAAGGGA
>RJWT010049502.1:0-10996 GCA_004365215.1 Cuniculus paca | reverse complement strand
ATAAAAGTACCATTTTTTTATCCACTCCTCAGTTGATGGGCATTTGGGTTGTTTCCAAGATCTAGTTGTTATGAATTGTGCTGCTAGAAACATGGGTGCACATGTATTGCTGTGGTATAATGTTTTTAATTCTTCTGGGTAAATACCCGGAAGGGGAATAGCTGGGTCGAATGTGGTCTCTAATCCTAGTTTTTCGAGGAATCTCCACACTGATTTCCACAGTGGTAGCACCAGTCTGCACTCCCACCAACAGTGGAGAAGGGTTCCTTTTTCCCCACAGCCCCTCCAGCATTTGTTATGGGTTGAGTTCTTGATGATGGCCATTCTTTCTGGAGATGGAATCTTGATATTGTTTTAATTTGCATTTTGCAGATGACCAGATGTTAACATTTTTTATTTTAGCTCACTGCAGAGTCTACCTTGGCTGGTTCTGAGGCAGGGCAGCACGGCAAAAGGGTTTGGCTGAGGAATAGGTGCTCGGAGGAATAGGTGGGAGACGAGTGCAGAGGGTGAAAGGAGGAGATAGAGAGGTAGAGAAATCTCTCCATCTGCACCCCCAGTGACTGTAGACCCTACCTCCTAACAACAAGTCGGCTATCAACCCCCATAATGCAATCACCTCCCAAAAGCCCCACCTATGAGTGCATCGTGCTTTGGGGAACTTTATTTTACTTTTTGGTTTTTTGAGACAGAGTCTTGCTGTGTAGTCCAGGCTGGCCTTGAACTCACAGCGATCCTCCTACCTCAGCTTCCTGAGTGCTGGTGTTACAGGTGTGTGTCACCACACCCAGCATTGGGGGACATTTTAAATCTAACCCACAGCAGCAGCCCAGAGCTCTAGACTGTCGCTGACGATCGTGATGACGTGGGTACCCTGCTTTGCAACCACACCTGGCCTTTGGCCTTTGTTTTACCGTGTCACCTCTGCACCTGCCCTCGCCACCATCCCAGCGGTCTGGCCAGTCCTCCTCCATCTTCACTGCAGCCACCTCTGTCACAACCTCCCCATCTCTCTCATGGCCTGTGCACCACTGAGTCCAGGCCAAGTCCAGGTAGGCGGCGGAAGTCGCACTCGTTATTTGAACAGAGCGGTAGTTGTGCAGCTCTGAGCACTGTCTAATTTTAGAACGCTTTCGTTACACAGGAAGAATCCCCATACCCATCCGCAGTCGCTTCCCTTCCCTCCTCCCTCCCTCCTGCAACCCCTTCCTACTTCCTGTCACTACAGACTTGACTGTGACGTGTGTTGCATATTGCTGGGTGTGATGGTGCACTCCTGTAACCCCAGCACTCAGGAAGCTGAGGTAGGAGCATTGCCATGAGTTGGAGGCCAGCCTGGGCTACATAGTGAGTTCAAGGCCAGGCTGTGCTACAAAGCAAGACCCTGTCTCAAAACAAAACAAAAGTTTCATACAAATGGGATAGCATAAATATACCCTTTTGTGCCTGGCTTTTTTCATTTATTACAATTTTTCAAGCTTCATCCATGGTGTAGCATGTGTTATTTTGGGTATACTGTACGGCTTGTATAGATTGCCACATTTTGTTCATTTGTTCATGAGATAATAGACATTTAGGTTCTTTCTACTTATTATGAAAAAGCTGTGAGCAGTCACATAAAATTAAAAACGAGCAAAAGATTTGAGTAGACATATCCCCAGAGAGATAACACGACTGACCAAGAAGGCTGAGCACAGTGGTACACTCCTATAGCTCAGGTACTCAGGAGGCTGAGGCAGGAAGATTTCAAGTCAAGGCCAGCCTGGGAAAATTAGCAAGACACTGTCTCGAAATAAAAAAAAAATTTTTTTTAAATGGCTAGGGGTGTAGTTCAGTGGTAGAACACTTGCTTAGTATGTGTGAGGCTATGGCAGAGGAGAAACGGCTCATGGCTTGGCTGCAGGAAGCAGAGAGAGGTCAAAGGAAGAGGGAGGAAGGACACTCTTCCAGGCCACGCCCCCAGTCCATGGCCTCCAAGTAGGCTTCGCCTCCCAACATCACATTTAGCTAAAATCTCATCAGTGATGAGTATCCACTAGTAGGTATCAAATGTCCTACTTAGGATCACACGAGGCTTGGAGAAACATCCAAGAATAAACTGTAACAATGATCATTATCTATAGTCACTGTTCTGTGTACTAGCACTTCTTGTTCCTACCTGTAACATAGTACCCATTGTTCAACCAACCTCTGCCTCTCCTATCTATTCTCCCCAGCCTCTGCTGGCTACCACTCTTCTCTTAACTTTTATGAGATCAGATTTTTTATATTCCACATGAGTGAGATCATGAGATACTTCTTGTTCTGTGCCTGATTTATATCACTTAACCTAATCACCTCCAGTTCTATCCTTGTGGTTGTAAATGACAGAATTTCATTCTTTTTATGGCTGCATAATATTCCTTTGTGTATTTGTACCACATTCTAAAAATCTATCAGTTGACGGACACTTAGGCTGTTTCCATCTTGGGATTGTGTTTAGTGCCACAGTAAACACGGGAATAATAGTGTCTCTGCAGTATACCCAGTAGTGGGATTGCTGGATCATAGGGCAGTTCTATTTTTAGGGTTTTTTTTGGGGGGGGCTTCCATACTAATTTTCATAATAGCTATACTAATTTAGATTCCCGACCACAGTAGGCAGGTAGATGTTCCCTTTTCTCCACATCTTTGTCAGCACTTCTCATCTTTTGTCTTTTTGATAACCATTCTTAAGAAGTGAGACGCTATCTCATTATGGTTTTGGTTTGTGTTTCCCTGTTGATTACTGATGTTGAACATTTTTTCATCTATCTGTTGGTCATTTGTATGTCTCCTTTTGAGAAATGTCTATTTAGGTCTATTACCCAATTTAGAATTGAGTTCTTTGGAGTTTTTGTTATTGAGTTGTTTTTTTAAAATTCATTTTACATGCTGGCGATAACCCCTTGTCAGACATATATTTTGCAACTATTTCTTCCCATTTTGTATGTGGACACTTCTTTTGTTGTGCAGCAATGTTTGTTTGGCCAAGCATGGGGCACATGCCTGTAATTCCAGAACTCGGGAGGCTGAGGCAGGAGAATTGCAAGTTCAAGGCCAACCTCGGCTACATAGTGAGACCCTGAACCCCCCAAAAAAGAAGTTTTGTTTGATGTAATATCATTTACTTATTTTTGCCTTTGTTTCCTATGCTTTTGAGGGTCATGTCCTAAAAACAATCTTTGCCTGCTCCAATGCCTTGAAACATTTCCTCTATGCTTTCTTTTAGTAATTTCACATATAAAAATTTTTCTGATGTTAAGAGCTTCATGCTGAGCTATATCCCCAGCCCCTCATATTTATTTATTTATTTATTTAGAGACAAGGTCTTGCTATGTAGTTCCAGCTGGCCTTGAACTCCCTATGTAGCCCAGGCTGGCCTCGAACTTGAAGTGATCTTTCTGCCTTAAACTTGCAAGTGCTGGGATTACAAGTGTGCACCAACATGCCTCTTATTGATTGATTGATTGATTTTTAAATTTTCAAATAAGACTTTCACTAAAATTTCCCGGACTGCCCTTAAACTTGTGATCCTCCTGTCTCAGCTTCCTGAGGGGCTGGGATTACATGCATGAGTCATCATGTGCAACTGCTGGTCTTATATTTAGTTGTTGTGAGGGCCATTCCATATAATTTTTGGGGAAAAACCATTTCATAATTAAATTGTGCTCAGGGCTTGTCCGAGGCCTAGTATCGTGCCACCGTATGTGCAAACAACTCTGTGAGCCTCCAACCTCAGTTGAGCTCCCAACGACCATGAGGGTGTGATGCTCCAGGGCAAGACTGCATCAGCTGAAGAATCGTAGTTCCTTGAGAACCAAGTGGTAATAACAAATGGTTTTGCCTGGGGGGAAGGAGAAGCTTCTTATTAACCTGCCATCTCTCCCCAAGTCCCCATCCACATAAGATCTTTCTTAGCTCTCTGTTCTGGTCCATAGCAATTGTTGAATTGTCTATTTCTCTCTTCAGTTCTTTCAACTTTTGCCTTATATATTTTTTGGGTTCCTTTGTTAGGTGCACCCGCATTTATACTTTGTATATTTTGATGAATTCACCCTTTTGATGTCATAAAATCTCTTTGGTGTCCAATAACCATTTCTGTTTTAAAGTCTTTTTCTGATCAAAATGTAGCCTGATATTTTTCTGTGGTTACTATAGCATGGTAGCCCTTCTATCCTCTTTGGTTTCAACCTATTTATATGTCTTTGAGTCTAAAGTGTGTCTTTTGAGTAAAGCACATATTTTCAGTGAGAGAGAGAGACACAGAGAGAGCCTCTTAAATACATCAGTTTCTTATTAAATGCAAGTACTGATAAGGTAGGATTTACCTCTTATCATTTTACTATTTGGTTCTTATATCTTTTTTTTTTGTTTTCCCTCACTTCTTCCATTGCTGTCTTTTGTGTAATTTTAGCTGTGCCATTTTAATCTATGAAATTTTTTGTACTATGTCTTTTACTTTTTCTGTGCATGGTGCCCTGGGGATTGCCACTAACACCTTGGTTTATAACGATTTAGATCAGATTAATACCAATTTACAACAATTGCATAAAAAGTTTGCATTTACATAGCTGTTTTCCTTCTTTATGCTGTTATTGTTACAAATTAAAAATCATACATCATTTGTTCATTATAGGCTTATAGTTATTGTTTTATAAAATTGTCTTTTAAACCAGGGACAGAAAAAGAGTTATAACCAAGAAAATATATTTGTTATTTATGCTCTTTTTGTTTTGTTTTGGCAGTACTGGGAGGTTGAACCCAGTGCCTGCATCTCCACCTCTTTCTACTTTTTAATCTAAGACTAGGTTTTGCTAAGTCACTAGGTTAACCAGGATGAATTTAACATGCAGCCCTCCTGCTTCAGCCTCCCAGAATGCTGCCATCTGCCACCACACCCGCCTGTTATCTTTTACATTTACCTATATATTTACATTTATTGGTCCTCTTTATTTCATCATGTGTTATCTTGGTTACTTTTCTCTCGTTGCTGAGACAAAATACCTGATGCCCAAAATGAAGGAAGGAAAGGTTTATTTACCTCACAGTTTGTGGAGGTTTCAGTCCATAATCACCTGGCTCCAAGCCAGGGTGACGTGACACAGGGGCAACAGTTCAAGGCGGCAGAAGACAGCAAAAGCAGCCAGAGCAAAAAGGAGGGGGTTCAAACCTCTTTTCCCTTCCTTATATTGTAAGCAGGCTAGGCCCCTTGGGTGGGTGTAGCACTCACACCATCTCCATGCCCTCGTCTTGCATAGGCTGAGGATGTTGCAAAGGACCCTGGCCCCCTGCTCAGTCGCTTAAACCTCTGACCATCTCAAACTGACACAATGAAAAAGCCGGGCCTGGTGGCACACACCTGTAATCCCAGCACTGGGGAGGCTGAGGCAGGAGGACTGTTGTGAGTTCAAGACAAGTCTGGGCTACAAAGTGAGCCCAAGGCCAGCCTGAACTGCATAGTGAGACCCTGTCTCAAAAAGACAAAAAAAAAAAAATTGACACAATGAACGATATCCTAGAATAGTAAAGGCTTTTGTCCTCTACACCCCAGGATGTAGAGTGGCTGAGTCAATTAGTTAGGCTTCTAGACTTCTCAGGTTGACACAATGTACCAACCATAACATATGGGTTCAAGTTACTGTGTAGTGCCCTTTCATTTCAGCATTTCAGGCAGGATGTGTCAGCTATAGATGAACTCTCTGTTTTTATTGGGGAATGTGTTCATATTTCCTTTGTTTTTGAAAGATCATGTCCCTGGGTTCAAAGTCCAAATATAGAATTACTGGCCAGGTATAGTGACTGAGACAGGAGGAGGCCCAAATTCAAGGCCAGCCTGGACAACTCAGTGACTTACGGAGACCCTGCCTCAAAATAAGAAATGAGAAAGAGACAGGGATGTAACTCAATCCAAAGGCCCTGGGTTTCATCTTCAGCAGTGGGGAGCGATTATTATTGACAGCCTTTTTTTTCTTTTTCATCACTTTGAATGGGCCAACTTATTTCCTCCTCCTCCTCCTCTTCTTCCTCCTCTCCCCCCTCCCTCTCTCTGTCTCTTTCTCTCAGACAAGATGTCACTGTGTAGTTGTATAGTTCAGGCTGGCCTTGAACTCACAGTGATGCTCCTGCCTCACCCGCCTGAGTGCTGGAATTACAGGCCTGTGCCACCACGCCCAGCCCTGTTCCCCTTTTTAATGTGTATATTGATGCACTTGATGGTGCCGTATGATTCTCTGAAACTTTGTTCATTGCTCATTTGTATTTCTATTTCTATTAATTGGGTTAATGTCAACATACCTATTTTCAAGTTCATTGATCTTTGTTGTCTAGTCTCATCTGCTATCGAACCCCTCTAGTGAATTTTTCCTCGCAGATATTGTACTTTCCCATTCCAGAATTTCTACATGGTTCCTTTGTATAATTCTATTTCTCCTTTGTTACTGTGTTTTGGAACTGGACCTTGAACCCAAGGGTTCTCTATGACTGAGATACATCCCTAGACCTTTGAATTTTTTGAGTAAAGGTCTTGCTAAATTGCCTCGGCTAGTCTTAGAACTTGTGATTTTCCCACATCAACCTCCCCAGTAGCTGGGGTTACGGGTGTGTATCAACTCACCTGGCGGCTTGGTATTTGTTAACACTTTGTTTTTATTCTTTAGACATGTTTTTCTTTAGCTCTTTGAACATGTTTAAAATAACTATTATAGTCTGGTACTAAAGAAAGCTAAAATGCCATAAAGTTTTTTTTTGTTTGATACTGGGGACTGAAGCCAGGACCTTTTCACTGAGCTATATTGCCAGCCCCTTTTTGTTTTTGAGTCAGTTTTGCTAACCAGCTCAGGTTAGGCTCAAACTTGTGATCCTCCTACGTTAGCCTCCCAGAATTCTGGGATTACGTGTAACATCATACCCAGCTTTGTTGTTCTTTTTAATTTTTGGGGGGTGTTTTGTTTTTTTGAGACAGGGTCTCCCTATGCAGTTCAAGATAGTCTTGAACTCCCTATGTAGCCCTGGCTCGCTTTGAACTCACAGGAATCTTCCTGCCTCAGCCTCTGAGAGCTGAAATTACAAGCATGTGTCACCATGCCCAACTCAACTTTGTTGTTCTTAATGAAACAACTTTTTTTTTTTCTCAAATGAACACTCTCTGCTGAAAGTATTTGGTTAATTTCCAGAATTCTGCGAAAGTTGATTCGCAGATTCGATGATACATGGCAGATTTTTTTCATTGCTTTTATGGAGGAAGCAAACTTTCAATGGTTCTGATTAGACCATTTTTGCTGACCCTTTGCTTTGGATCTTGATGCAAATTGTAAAGATATTTTTGGGACAACTGGCAAAAACTGAAAACAGATTGGTTGTTATTTAAAATATTTTTGACAGAAAAATTGTATTAAAGTCATATTCTTTTTTCTTTTTTTTTTTTTTTTTGGCACTGGGGATTGAACTCATGACCTAGTGCTTGCCAGGCAGGTGCTTAGGCCACTGAGCCAAATCCCCAGCCCTTTAAAGTTGTATTCAAAGACACTGTTAGAAATCCACACTAGCATGTTAGGGTTTCTGATACTTACTTTAGAATATCAGCTCACACACCAGGAAACTACGTGTGGAGAGATAAAATAATGGTATATGTCGCTCATTGTCGAAGCTGTTTGATGGACACATGGAGGTTCATTGTAGGACTTTATTTTCGTGTGTGAAAATTTCTACAATAAAAGTTTTTTAAAATAGAGGGTTATCAAAAAAGGATTATCTTTGGATCCAAACAAGGCTGCCATACACTGGGAAAGAGTAAATTGAGCTTCTAATTGGCCTTGGGTAGAGGAGAGGAAAGCAGTACTGGGTGACAGCACGTGTGTATGGAGAATGAAAGGATGAAGACACGGACTCCATCAGGCATTCCCAGAACAAAAGAACAAATCACACAGCAAGCAAAGAGTGTAACTGTGGAACCATCTCTGATCTGAAAGGTCAGGGGAACGACTGTCAAACACAGCTCAACCCTGGCCCCGGCCCCCAAGTCCAGGCTTTGCACCCCTATTCCTCTCCATATGGCTGCCGATCCAGCTTCTCTCCTAGAGCTGGCAAGGGAAGAGACGCGCCTGCCTGACACCATTCCGTTCCACTCGGCTCGAGCAGCACCACGAGCGAGACCCAAGGCTACAGTCTCAGTCCTTCAGGGCTGGAGGCCTGGGAGGTGGTAGGTTCTCTTCACCTGAGTGACTCAACAGCCTCAAGACACCAACTGGGGAAAGGGTGCTTTCTCTGGTGACTTGATCAACAAAGCTCCAAGAATTCCTTTTTTTCTTTTTTCTTTTTTTTTTTGCCTTTTTTCTGAGACAGGGTCTCACTATGCAGTTCAGGCTGGCCTTGAGCTCACTTTGTAGCCCAGACTGGTCTCAAACTTGCAATGATCCTCCTGCCTCAGCCTCCTAAGTACTGGGATTACAGGAATGTGCCACCACGTCCAGCCTTACTCTAGGAATCTTAAGTGGCATTATGAAGTGTGCACTTATGAGTTCTTTATAGCATACTCCAGAAACAAAGATCTCAAAACTCTGAGGGGAAGGAGAGATGTATCCAGAAGAGCTCTCACAGGGCAGCACAGTGCAAGGCCTGGGGGGCACTGGTGTACTCATGTTTGAGGTCCACCAGCTTTCCCAGTGGGGAAAAAGAGGCCCAGGAAGAGACAGGTGTCCTGTGGCCTGAGCTCAGAGCGGAGGATTTAGGAAACAGGAACCAGAGGAAGGCAGTCAAGAACCTGCCAGTCTTGGTGGGTTGCAAGTATGAGCCTGGTCTGGGCAACTCAGTGAGACCCTGTCTCAAAATTAAGGACTAAGGGCTGGGGATTTAGCTCAGCAGGGATATAGCTCTGCCTGGCAAGTGCAAGGTCCTGAATTCGACTCCCAGTTCATAGTGTTGCTACCACCCGCACAGGTGTCAGGTGGAACATGTCCAGCATTTCTAGGCAGTACAATCTGCAGGTCATCCTGGGAAACAAGCGACCAGAGGATGCCACACATCTTCCATGCGAGGTAGGATGTGAAACCAGTAACCTGGGCAGTATCACCCCGAGTCCTTAACTGAAGGTGCCCACGCCCCCTGGTTCATTTATAACTATGCATCTAAAGAATGGCTTTATTGGTGATGTAAGGGACTCAAGGTCTCCCTTGTGGCCCGCACTCCAGGTGCCATCAGCCAATCACACAGTTCACAAGAATTTGACAAGAGGTCAGATCTCTACCTCTAGTTAGAAAAGTTCCAAATCCTGCTTTCAGAATCAACCGCGAGGCCAGAGGCTCGATTTCTGACAGGCGTCAGCGCCCCTGCCTGGGGCTCGGGAGGCTGGTCGAGTGGTTCAGCAACATCTGTGAGGCCACGGAGATGAGGTAGAGGCCGGCAACGCTACGGGAAGTTCCCCCAAGAGAAGTTTCCAGAAGGGCTCCCGCGATGGAACTTTGGGGATGAGGAGGTCAGGTGGCCCCGGGGAGGAGAGCGCCCTGCTCACTGGCCTCGGCACGCCAAGGCTCCACGGTACAAGCTCAGCAG
This sequence comes from Cuniculus paca, assembly GCA_004365215.1. Taxonomy (NCBI): domain Eukaryota; kingdom Metazoa; phylum Chordata; class Mammalia; order Rodentia; family Cuniculidae; genus Cuniculus; species Cuniculus paca. The sequence continues at coordinate 1,429 of RJWT010049502.1, read as the reverse complement.
GGCCACCACGGCCTGTCGTCTGCCTCAGCTCCTCACTCCTGGGACTTCCACTTGGGTAGCTCCAAGCTCTTGACGGGATACAGGTACCACATCACCACGCCCGAAGGGTTGACAATCACCGTGAAGTTGGTTTTATCCTGGAGGTTCGTGATGATTTCCCCGGAGAAGACGTCTTGGGCCTGTGGTGGGGAAGGGACGTCAGCACTGTCAGCATGGGGACAGCTGTAGAGACCCCCTCAGAGGATGGAGAAGCCCAGATGGGCCCGTGCCGGGACTCCAGTCTCCCCTACAGGAAGCAGGAGCCCCGATCTCCCCTCACTCATCCGCAGTGAAGCTGACAGATGTCCGAGCACAGGCAGCAGAGAAAGCCCCAGTCTGTGGAAAACCAGGGGGAGGACCGTGCTCGCGAGGGCTGGCCAGTGAGCGGCCTAAGAGGACAAGGGCCTCCTCTGTACACAGCGGCTCCATTCCGCAGTGCTGGAAACACTGGCGCAGAGAAAGACCCTCAGTGCCTGCAGTGGCCCCATGGGCACCTGCCAGAGGCCTGGGGAAGCCCGTGGGAGTGAGGACCACCCCCAGCAGTGCCCTGGCAGGGAAACAGGAAGCCAGAGGCCAGACCTGGGCTGCATGCAGCTGGGCACTTACTTCATACACTATGGAGCCAGGAAACTGCAGCTGGCCCAGGGACGAGCGGTAGCGGTAAGGCATGTCTGTCCGGCGGCTGAAGAACACCAGGGCACTGGCCTCATTGGACAGGGGTCGCTTGAACACTTCAATAAGGGATTTTTCCTGGGCAAAAGATAGCTACTGGCTGGAGTCCCTTTCTAGCCTGCCTTCGAGATCTGCGCCCCCCGACCCCCACTCTATGTCACGTGTAGGCTTGGGGACGATGGCACAGCACCGCAGCCACGCAGCTTATCTAACCCTACTTTTCTTCCCTGATTCAGCAAACACTCACAATCCCTTAAATCCGAGAGGGAAGCCCTCATTCTCTGAGGGATGTCACTTGCGCGTCCCCCATGCGCTTGTGTTGTGATGTCGCCCCCTGACTCCCATGAGCTGTCCTGCTGTGACCCTGATTGCATGCAGCAGAATCCCAGCAGAGTCCACGACTGCATACAACCAGGAAGGGACTTCAGAGAGCCAGCCCCATCTCACCCGCAGGCTGGCAGCCTCGTTCTCCAGGGAGCCCTGTTCCTCATTCCACCCCACCTTCCCTGCAACGTCCCAGTACCTTAAGAATCCTGCGTCCCTGGATGCCCAAGGGATCCTGGTTGATTTTGATCATGAGTGGGTTCTGCAGAATCTCCACATTCTGGGCAGAGATGGTCCGCAGGTCCGTGGACATGAAGAGGGGCGCTGCCAGCACTGTCCACAGGGCCATCTGGGCCCGGGCTTGCTCAAAGCTGAGACCAAAGTTCCCAATGAT
>RJWT010049501.1:0-10986 GCA_004365215.1 Cuniculus paca | reverse complement strand
TTTTAACAATTTCCATAGGTTGATGGCATTCATTACATTTATATTTTTGTACAAAGTGGAAGCATGCAACATTTTTCCTTTATTTCAATATTAGGATTCAGTGACCAATTTGTTTCATATAGTATAGGGTTTTCAAGGTTACTCTTATGCTGCAGTGTGCAACCGACCTTTACTCCTTTTAGTGGTAGAATACTGCACCGTGTATGTGCATGCACACACGTGCATATGCATACACCATATTTCGTGTATCTACCCCTGTTTCATGTACATACTTGAGTGGCTTCCACCTTTAAGCTATTGCAAACGATACTGCTGTGAACGCTGATGTGCAGGTGTGAAGCCCTGCTTTTGTTTCTTTTAGGTATATATCCAGAATTAGAATGGCTGGATCCCGTGGGAATTCTGTGTTTAATTATTTTGAGAAGCATCTGCACTGCTCTGCATTTTACCTTCCAACCAGCAGTGACAGTGACGTCGTGGAGCAGTGCCTGGTCGTTCCTCTGACAAACAACAGGACTCAGAAGTGGCCCTGCTCGCTGTGATCTCGAGGTTGGGAAAGTTCGGTATAAGCACACGCTAACGGATGATGATGTAATTGTGGTTATTTAAGAATAAATATGATTTCTTCGCTTTTAAGAAATGTGCATTCTTTTTTTGAGTGGCTATTATGCACTTAAGGCATTACTACTTACTATATATACCTACATAATAAATGGAACAGTTGGGTGGCTCCTTTGACTTTCTCATTATGTCGTGGGGGCATCACCTTTGGAAAGTGGGTCTCTGGGACTCCAAATTAATCCTCCTGATAGTGCTGTTATTAAAAGATCAAACCTGGTCCCTCCTCTCTCTCACTGCCCATCTCACCCTACGACCTCTCCCTGTCTTACATGAAGCGTCTGCTCTAACGTCCTCGCCAAAGCCCAGTGCCGTGTCTTTGAACCCCAAACAGTAAGCTCTTTTATTTAGTAAGTATCTAGGCTCATGCATTTCATTTCGGTAAGGGAAAATAAACAATGCTGCTGCCTGGATCTTCCAAAATGGAAATGGTCTCTTTCCGATCTCAAAATGAGCAATGCCAGCAAAGTGCCACAATCCCTCAAACTGCAGTTAGGCAGCTCATGAACTACCAAGAATGACTGAATTAGCCAATAACGAAGTAAAGTGCATCTTTACAACCATCATCTCTAGCCTCCTCCTCCTTGGTGAGCAGTGATGCCTTTACAACAGCACTGACTTGAGCAGGCACAACTGCTGTCCTCATAAAATAAATTATCAGAGGAAAGCTGATCTAACGAACACCTCTTGGAAGGCACCTCTAGTGTGACACGCTCCCTGTTGCTCTCTTCACTGAGGTCCCCAAAGTCTGTTTCCTTTTCAGTTAAAGCAGTTTCCCCATGTATTGTGTTTATTTGTCTATCCTTAATAATTAATTTTCTTTTAGAAAGTAAACTCCTGAGGACAGAGGTTTCAACTTCTTTACCAGTGAGGCTGTAGTTCCAGAAATTGTACTTCTAGGTGGGGTGGGGTGGGGGAATATAAAGATAAGTTAGTAACATTTGACCAAGGAATTCTGCTTTTGCAATTTTAGCCTAAGGAAGTAACATTAAATATGAAATGTTTACTAGAAAAATATACTCTTTCTAGAATTATTTCTAATTCAAAAGATTTTATATGACTTTAGATGTTCAACAACAAAGAAATACTCAAATTATCATAAAGCTGTTTAATAATCATGAGAATATTAAAATAATACTAATGCATAGTTATAATAACAATAAATATTTATTAGTATACTGCTTTTTAAAAAAAAATTGGTTTCAACCAGCTGTGGTGGCATATGCCTGTAATCCCAGCACTATGGGAGGCTGAGGCAGGAGAATCACGGTGAGTTTGAGATCAGTGTGTTCAAAGTGTGTTCAAAGCCAACCTGCACTACCAAATGAGATCTTGTCTCAAAAAAAGTTGATCTCTATATTGTACATACAACATGATCACAATGTGGAAAAATTAATAAAAACAGAATTTAGAAGAAAAAACCTCAGAGAAAAGTAGAATAAGCCTATGTGCACAATTGCTGCTCCTGAATAATCAATATTTTTCCTCCATTTACTTTTTTTATGCTTTCCATGACTTGTTGAAGCATGGGTCTTATTTATGGCATTTCCCACTCTGAAATGCCTTTCTTTTTTCTTATTCTTCGTGAGCAGCCAATACTTTCAGGCCAACTCAATCCTAGCTCTCCCATGAGATCTTTCTGCCTACTGTTCAGGTCTCTTTGGTCTTTCCTACGATAACATTATGGGATAAGGTGATGAGATTCTCCTTCAAAGTCTCATAGTTAGTAAAAGCAGAGAGTGGTGTGGACCTGGAGCCAGAGGTCCCACCTGTGAATCTTGGTCTTACCACTTATTCCCTGAGCAACCAAGGAGAAGTTTGTTATTCTCTATATGTCTCAGTTTCACTATCTATAAAAGTCTTAAATTTGTATCTAGATATAAGTGTCTTGGAAGCAGAGAATGTGCTTTTGTAGCCTGTGGTTGGGTACATCCTAAGGTTTTGCTAAATAAAAGTTATATAGTAAAGTTCAGTTAATTATGTGTGTTTAGGTAGGTAGGGAGCATATAATAAGTGTTGTATACATATTCATAGACATGAACAACTTCGCAATCAAGTAATTAGTAGTAATTATGATCTGCTGTACTTGATATGGCCTTATATTTATTTTTTTTGAGATTTTTTTTATTTAAGAGAAAAAGACACAGAAAAGGAAAACCAAAAGCAAAAGAGACAAACAAACAACAACAAGCCCAACACAATAACAGTATAGGTTTTCAAAACAAGATGATAGGAATTTAACAATGGTTGTAATATTGTATATTGTTACATTCACAAGGGTTGCTCAGATTACCAGATATAGACATGCAAAATTGATCTAATCACATGAGTATTAACTATTTTTTTCCAAGAACTAATACAATTAGTAGTATAGTCATTTTAGCTATCTTACACATATATATACACAAATTTATGCCTTTTTTCTTCTCCCTTCCTTCTTTCCTCCTTTCCCCTAACCCAGTTACTTTTCCTCTTTGAGCAGTTTCTTACCCTTACACAATATTTATTGTAGATTTTTGGATCATATTTACTCTGTCAGTTTCTTACACTAGGGAGACAATATGGTATTTATACATGTGAGTTTGATTTATTTCACTTATGAGTATAGTCTCAAGTTGTGTTCATTTACTTATAAGAGACTCGATGCAATCTTTCTTTATAGCTGAGTAGTACTCCACTGTGTAAAAATATCACATCTTCTTTTTATCCATTCCTCGATTGATAGGCACTTGGATTGTTTCCAAGACTTGGCTATTACAAATTGAGCTGTTATAAACATGGGTGCACATATATCACTGTGATATATGATGTTTTCAATTCTTCTGGGAAAATGCCCAGAAGTGGAATAGCTGGGTCAACTGGAATCTCTAATCCTAGGTTTTTGAAGATTCTCCACACTTATTTCCACAGTGGTTGCACCAACCTACACTCCCACCAACAGTAGAGAAGAGTTCCTTTTTCCTCACAGCCCCTCCAGCCTTTGTTATTGCTTGATTTCTTGATCTTAGCCATTCTTTTTAGAATGAGATGAAATCTTAGTGTTATTCTTGAATGACCAATGATGCTGAACATTTTGTCATGTATTTATTTACCATTTGTATTTCTTCATCTGAGAACTGTGTATTCATCTCAAATGCCATTTTTGGATTGGGTCTTTGACTCTTGGGGGCCTGATTTTTTAAAAATTATCTATATGTTCTAGATAGAAGTCTTTTGTTTGAGGGACAGTTGGCTAAGATTTTTTCCCAATTCGCAGGTTTTCTTTTCACTCTGTTGGAGATTTCTTTTGACATGCAAAAACATAATAAGACAAGATCCCAATTGTTGATTCTGGGAAGTATTTCCCGTGCAGTCTGCCTTTTGTTCATGAATTCTCTGCCTACCCTTATGTCATCAAGATTTCTACCTACTTTGTCTTTCAGAAAATTTAGTGTTTCTGTTTTAATATTTAGATCTTTGATCCCTTTTGACTTTAGTTTAGTGCATGGTGATAGGCATGGGTCTGGTTTTAGTTTTCAGCATATGGAAAGACAGTTTTTCCAGGAGCACTTGTGAAAGAGGCTGTCTTTCTTCCAGTGAACATTTGTCTTTCAGTGGCCCCTTTGTCAAAGGTGAGGTGGCAGAGTGTGTTTGTAGTTCTGGTTGTATCTTTTAATCTATTCTGTTGGTCTTCAGGTCTGTTTTTACTACAGTACCATGCTGATTTGATCACAGTGGCTTTGTAGTATAATTTCAAGTCAGGGATGGTGATGCCTCCTGCCTGTCTTTGTTGCCCAGAAGTGCCTTTGCTCTTCTAGGTCTCTTCTGGTTCCAGATGAATTTTAGGAACAATTTCTCTAGATCTATGAGGTATGCAAATGGTATTTTGATTGGAACTGCATTAAATCTGTATAACAGTTTTGGGAGAATGGTTACAGCCTTATATTTTAAAGGCTATTATTTTTAATTCCCCTATTATAACTCATACATTTCCAGGAAGGTTCTCCTCAGTTCATTTCCTAGACAGACTTTGCTAAACTCTTAGCTGTTGTTCTAGATTCTGGTGACAGAATTTGTATGAGCCAGTTTTACTTTCTAGGAACATGGAATTTAGTGACAGTGGCAGTGGTAGTACATACAGGCAACATAATGTACCATTATGACAAGCATGATAAGATACAGTAGAACTGGGCATAAGATGCACTGGACGTGAGCAGGACAGCTCCAGAAGTCTCAGGGAGAGACAAGAGAAAGCAAAACCACTCACGAGGAAGAAGAGATACCCCAGCTGAGTCTCAGAATGATCAGTTAATCTTCAGGTGAATTGGGTTTCTAGATGTCATTCAAGGAAAAGAAAATAGCAAGTTCAAAGACCTGTGGTTTATTTTTCCTCTAACATTTTATTTTGGGGAGACAATGGTTATTTCTGGTTGAGTCAGACTTGCTGCAATATTTGATGGTAGTTCCACTGAGCCAGAAGAAAGAGGTTCACAGGTTGCATATATTTCAGATTGATTTCCACTGTGAAACTGAAGGTAATCCCAGTGTTTGGAACTTACATTATGATCTCAAGCAAAATGAACAGTGAGCCTGTGGAAGTGAGTATGGGTGTCGTGCTCACGCCTGGTGCTGTGGAAGTGAACACAAGGACGTGCAAAGATTCATGAGGCTACAGAGGTGACCTTGGGAGATGCCCATGTGCACCGTGAGGAGGGGACCTAATTTTTCCTCACCACCAGAACAAGCCTGCAAGGGATTTTTACAGAGATGCTGTGGTCAGAATGTATGTGCCCCTCAAAAATTCACGTAAGGGACATTAAACATCAAGGCAAATGTAGTGGGAGATGGCAGCTTTGGGATGTGATTAGTGTCCTCATAAAAAGACTTGAGGGAGAGTACTTGTGTGTTTTTCTCTTCCACCTCTGCCACCATATAATGACACAGCAACAGAGCTCCATGTTGGAAGCAGAGGCTAACCCTCAGCAGGCTCCAAGTCTACAGGCACTTAGAGTATACACTTTCAGTCTCCAGAACCATGCGAAATAAATTTCTGATAAATAATTACCTGGTCTAAGGTATTTTATTATAGCAGCAGGAACAGACTGAAGCAACTGTGTTAATTTTATTTTATTTTTTTCAAAAGACTGAATGGGAGGAAGAGAAACGTCTGAGGGTGTTACAGTAATCCAGCAAGACATGCAGCAAAGTAGATTCAGTACATGGACTGTGGCAAAATGATTTGGCAAACAGTCAGGGTCAACAGAATGGATCAAGCATGGATAGTTAAAGAGCAGAAATCATCTGAAGTTCTAAACTTCAAATGTGTGGCTTAGGGAGGTGATGTTCATCAAGATGGATATGCAAAATGATCTGTACACTGTGAAGGAAGGACAGAACAATGATATTGAGGGTTGGTTTGAGCTTAAGGTCTTGTGGATATTCAACCAGAGACTCAAAGTAGACAGCTGGATATTTGAGTTTTGGAGCTCAGGAAAAAGATCTAAGATGTACCTCAAAGAGATAACAATACAGTAAACCTCTAAACATAGAAGTACAAAGCCAAGGAGCCAGGAATGGTGGTTTACTCCTTTAATCCCAGCACTCAGGAGGCTGAGGCGGGAGGGTCATTGTGAGTTCGAGACCAGCCTGGGCTACATAGTAAGCCTGAGGCCAGCCTGAACCACATAGGGAGACCTTGTGTCAAACACACACACACACACACACACACACACGTACAAAGCCAAAATAATACAATAAAAAAATAGAGAATGCAACATTCTAATAATTTGTTGACACTGAAGATTTAATTTAGTTTGGAAGTTTCTGAAAGTCTGAGCGAAATGGAAGCTGTTATTCTGCCCACATTATTTTTCCATTTGTCAGGGTTTATGAGAAAGAGTGCATTTGCTCCACATAATATATTAGAATTTGGAAAGAAACAGCAGAGTGCTAGTGACACTCTCTGAAATCATGAGGCAGGAAATGCAGTGTAAGGATTCTGAACTGACTCTGTTGGCACAGAAACATGTCACAGCAGAGAACAAATATTTAACCCTGTCAGAAGTCCTAGAGAAGAGTATCAATACATTGATTAAATATTTTTAAGAATTGGTTATCTTAGAATAAAACCAGTGCTAAAAATGCCTTGTCAAATAACACTTTGACCAAACCTTGCAAATCTTGGAAGACAGATTGGTTAAAACCAATTGGAATTTTTCATGCATCCCTATGAGAAACGAGTCTGCCCCACTGAGCAGATGTGCTGTCCTGACCCTTCTGGACAACCCTGTGTGCCAGGCACTGAGCACTGCTATGGTTTGTGCCTAGGTGGCCTCCCAAGCCTCATGTAGTCATGGAGGCGGCTGAATCCAGTATTTGTGCTTGGTTTGTTGTCTAGTGCTGGATTAGTGGTGTGAGTGCTGCATGTACCCAGTGGTGAGGCCAGCATACAACAATATAAGGGAGGGAAGAAGGCGTGTTTTCTCCTTCTCTTTTGCCTTTTTCTCTTGTTGCTTGCAGGCTGCCATGAACAGCTGCCCCTCAGCTATGCCAACCTGCCTTGGAGCCAGCTGAGTATGGGCTGAAACCTCCAAAAACTGTAAGAAATAAACCTTTCCTTCCTTCATGTTGGGTATCAGGTATTTTGTCTCAACAATGAGAGAAAAATAAGTAAGACAGGCACTATGATAACATTTTACATCTGGACCAGAGTGTTGTATCGTTGACACACCCAGTTGTACCTCGGCCATGGTTTTGGAAGAAGTGTTATTTTTAACAGGACTGAATACCTCAACTATTGCAAATGTATGCCATCCCTTTATCCTTCTCTGTGTGGGGATACACGTTCTCCAAGAAGTCAGGCCATCTTCAGGCTTTCTTCAGCGTTGCTTAGTTTTGTGCTCAAGAGATAAAAATACAAATGCTCCTCATTTAACAACTGATCTGTTTAACAACAGTTTGGACTTAATACCCACCACTCAGACTTACAACCTGTCTTTTTTGGGCTACATTCCTGTACATCATGTTTATAGAGCCTCAATGTCTTGATTTTGTACAGTATACCTTGTTTATACAGTACTATAATTTTTGTTCTTCGTACTGTCCAGTACTATACTTTTATGTTGTTGTATATTCCAATGCTCCACGTAAGAGCTATATAAGTAAAACCACAGTCATCAAGTCGGAGTTTCCTTTGACCATTTCTTCTTTCTGAATACTCTTATGTACGTATGACATACAGTTCCTCATTTACCAACTGCTTCATGAAATGGCCTAGTCACAGGACTGGGCCTCAGTCACTAAAGAGGAATATCTACCCAGGTACTAGAGAATTGTCTTCTGACCTTATTAAATTAAAGCCCAGCTTGGGTGTTTCAGCTTGCTCTGTCCTTGTAGACTGTGACACTTCCAGGTTCTTCACAGGGGATTCGGTACATTTAGTTTGCTATGGTTTCACGTACACAGGAACACAGTGCCTCTATTATGGAAGTTAGAAGTCCAAGATTAGAGTGTTGAAAGGTTTTTTTGTTTGTTTGTTTTATTTTGCATAGGGGATTGAACTCAGGGTCTTTGTACTGAATTATATCCCTTGTCTTTAAAAAAATAATTTTATTTAGAGACCTTAAGTTACTCAGTTGCTCAGGTGGGTTCAAACTGACAGTCAGTCCCGCTACCTCAGCCTCCCAGATTTCTGGGATGATCAGTGTGCACCATCATACCCAGGAGGATTGGTCCCTTCTGAGAACTGTAAGGGAGAGCCTGCCCCAGGCCTCTAGTCTAATTTGCTAGCTATCTTTGAATTTCCTTGGCTTAGAGACATACCACTCTAATCTTTGCCAGTATCTTCATAGGACATTCTCCTTCAGCTTGGTCCAAATTGTCCATTTTTATAGGAATACTAGTGACCTTGGATTAGGGCCCATCCTAAGGACCTCATTTTTACTTGATTTTTTCTGAAAAGGACTCTATTTCCTAATAAGATTAGTATGAATTATTGGTAGTTTCGTGGGGCATGATTCAACCACAACGTATGGTCTGTACTTTCTAAGAACATATTGAGTTCTTAAATTCTGTTTTGCCTTGGATTCACCCAAGAAGCAACAAGTTTCAGGCTCCTTTTCTTGCTCTCCTTTTCTTCAGCACATTGCTGTTATTCATACAACAGCCAGGAGCAGTATGAGTAATTGCTTCTATTTCTCCAGGGAAATATTTCTCAAAGTGTGCTCTGAAAACTTTAGTCGTGCAAGATACTCTGTAATAAAAGATTCCACAGTCAATTTGGTAGTGGAAAGATGTTCACAAACCCCACAATTAAAAAAACCCAACAATCTTTTAACATTATTGTTGTCTTTTTTTTTTTTTAACTTGAAAAATCTTCCTAATGTCCCGTGGAATTAATGTTCTACAGAGAACATTATGGGAAATGCTGGTTTAATGTTTTACTATTTACAAAACAGATTCACAGTTATTATCTCATCTGACATTCAGAACAGGCTCTGCTGGAGGCAGGGTAGTGATCCCAGTTTTATTGTGGAGAAACCATGGTTTACAGAAGTCCAGTTGCTGGCCAGGGTCAGGTAGACAAAAGTCACAGTGAGGGAGCACAAATTTGTGTTCCCTACTTCCAAGCCCCATGCATCAGGACTGAAGGAAGGTTGCACAGGCTCCCCTGCCCTCTTTCTTTGCTACCAGAATTAAATTCTAGTCAATTCTTTAGACTTTTTGAGAATCAGCAATCCATTTCTGGTGAGTATGAGAAAAAGGACGAAACAGAGTGCAGCGTGCAACCCCACAGACAGACACCCAACACCTGCTGCCAATCTCCTCTTCAGGACCCCACTTCTTCTTCTGTATTAGCAGCTGGTTTTCTGTCTTCCTCTGGTGCACCTCTGTCCTTTGGAAGAAACTCTCTATATGTTTCCTGGCTTCAGACTCACTTCACATTTCCTCCCTTCTGAATTATCTCCACCACATATCTCCCAGAGACCCTACTGTATCAGCTCATGAGAAGCAACTGACATTCAGAGCACAACTTTCATACATTGGACACTGTCTGTTGCCTTAGAAATTTGCCTGAAGGAATTCTTTAGGTTATTAGAACAGGACATAAGGGGATCATAGACACAGTTGGGGCTTGCTAGTCGCTGCACTGCTATTCCCTGACCTATGAGCGAGAAAATGCTCCACCACTCTACCCCCGAGTCACCGCGAGCTCTGCTCAAAGTAGGGTGGGGAGCAGCAACTTCCTGAATGAGGAGGAAGGTGGACTCAACTTGCAGAATACCTGTGAGAGCGCTGTGATCTAAGGTACTAGAGAGAAGATTCTCCATTGTTTTGGGGGGAGTGTAACATAAGTGGCTGTGAGCGTAGATTTTGTGCGGTGGAAACGTGGAGACTGATACATGAAGCCAGGTCTTACACTCTTTGTGAGGTGGGAATTTGCTCTGTCTGTGATGTAGAGGGCCATGGCTGGCAGGCTTGGTGATAGCCAGTGGTACCTCTGGAGTAGACTCTGCAGTGAGCCATCCTGGCACGGAGGGAAGCTGTGACTGAGCCTGGGTGTGGGTGGCCTGTCCCTGCTTAGGGAAGGTAATAAGAACTCTGCTACTGCAGCCAACAAACGCTGATGACTTACTGTGCTCCCCATGCTGTTCGAATAACTATTCTTTTTTTCCCCACCTAGATGTACATCTTGTTCATTTCTTTACTTTCTTCAGGTCTCCATTTAAATGTCATTTATCAGAGATGTTTTTCTGGTCATCTTATATAACAATGCCCTGTCCCTCTCCCTCTGTCCTTTTTACCCTGTGTTATTGTTCTGCATAGCACAACCACTGACTTACTACATATTTACAATTTCATTTGCCTATCGCCTTGCTCATAACAGCAAGCTCTATAAGAATAGTCTTTTTTCTACTTCTGTACAATGTCCATTACCTAATTTGAGGACTTGCTGTGGGCTGAACTATGTTACTCTCAAATTCATAGGTCGAAGTCCTAGACCTCAGTACCACAGAATGTGACTATATACAGAGGGGTTTTTATTGATGTGTTCCGTCTGAAGTCAGGTCATTAGGGTGGCACTAACCCAGTCTGACTGGTGTCTTCATAATGAGGGCATCTGCTCCCATGAAGAGACACCAAGCATGCATGTGCACAGAAGAAAGACTACACAAGAACATGGAGAGAAGGTGGTCATCTGTAAGCCGAGGAGAGTGGTCACAGAAGAAATCAAACCTGCTGACATCCTGACTGTGGACCTCCAGCCTTTAGCACAATGAAAAAGTAATTTTCTGTTATTTAAGTCACCCAGCCTATGGAATTTAGGTGTGGCAGCTCTGGCAAATCAATACAGGGACCCAGGACCAAATGAAAATGCAAGGTCTTTGT
>RJWT010049500.1:0-10998 GCA_004365215.1 Cuniculus paca | reverse complement strand
AGAGAGAGAGAGAGAGAGAGAGAGAGAGAGACCGAAAAGGATCCATGGGCAGAGGAACAGAGTGGCAACTGGATCAGAGATCATCCAAGGATGCGCTAGGCAAAAGGCTTATGGAGTAAATACACAGAGGAAACTGGAATTTGACCTGCAAGGAAATGGACAGGAGAGAGACAGCCTTGGAGCAACTCAAGTGAGAACTGGCTGTTGCACTGATTACGCAGCAACCTCTACTTCTCAAATTAACTAAGGTGATTGGAACTTGGGACAGAGACAAAAGCCTATAGTTAGCCACAGCCAGAGAACTGTTTGCATCTAGGAAACCAACCCAAGAGACCTCAGATCACCAGTTCTCCTGGCTAACAGGCAGGCAATTTAAGTGAAACATAGGGAAAGAGGTCAGTTCAATTAACCAAACCCAGAAGAGAAGTAACTCAGGCCAGCAATTTAACTCAGAATGCTGTGTAAATATGACTGTGAGGATATTTTGGTATTGTGCTTTTGCAAGTATATACAGATTTTTTTTTGTTTTCTGTTTGCACTTTTTTTATTATACTTTTTTGAAAATATTGTTTTTTCCATTATTTTTCTTTTCTGTTTGTCATTTTTCTTCTTTACTCAGTCCTTCTTGGAATTCTTTTCCTTCCCTCTTGTTTATCCCATTGTTTTTCTTCTCTTTCTTCACTGCTTTTATCTGGTTTGTACAGAGAAGGTGCCTGTGTAGGTGCAAAAAAAAAAATAAAAACTAATATTACTTTAAGTTAAATATTTTCTCTATTTGTAAGGGTTTCTCAGGTAACCCTTACCAAAATTGTACATAAAGTATGAAAAGTAATCTAAAACACAGTGAAAGAAAGAAAAATTAATCCAACAGGTAAAAGATGAGACAAAGAAGGCTAACATAAGAATAATTTCAGTTAAAGAAAAGTCAAAAGAAATCATGAATGACATAAAATATGTTTGCAGAAATTATAACATAAAACATTCCAAATATGGGAAAAATTCAAAATACAGGTAAGCAAGATATATACACCCTCAAATAGCCATGGCTAGAAAAGAACTCCTCCACAACACATCACAGTCAAAATCCCAAAAATTCAACATGAGGACCTTAAAAGCTATCCAAGAAAAGCAAAAACATAATTACATAGGTAAACCCACTAGAAGTGACATCTCAGTTTACAAATGCTTCTATTTACAAACAACTCAGTTCACAAACAAAGTGTTCGGAAAAATTTTGCTCTGTTCACAAACTCCACATCTGATGATGAATATGAACCAAATATCTATCCACACAAACTCAAATGCTGCCATTGTCCCAAAAATCATAAAACAAATTAAGTTCCAAAAAGAAAGTATCACTGTACAGCAGATTTAGAAACACAAACCTTATAGACCAAAAGAGTTTGGAGCTCACTGCTTTCAGGACTAAGAAAAACACCTTTGAATTGAGAGAGATATATCTTGTGAAATTACCCTTAAAAACTGATGGAGAAATGAGAACATTGGATGACAAATAATATCTTAGGAAATTCTTGACCACCAAATTGGCAATCTAAAAAATTATCTAGTATATCCTATACAGAGAAAGAAAAAAGCCAGCAATGCCAAAATTTGGATTGAATGAGTACATCAAGCAGAGTGAGCAGGGAAACAACAACAATCAAAATGAAGGAATCACCAATTCAAAAATAATGCAATGACTGGAGTAAGTCAATACATGTCAGTAATAATTTAATGTAAATGATATCAACTTCAAGTCAAAAACAAAAATTTTTAGACTGCACCAAAAACCCAAAACACAATGGTACATTGCATACAAGAGATACACCTATTCCAAAATAATTCATAGACTGAAAATCAAATAATGGAAAACAATATTCTATCTAACATGAGCAGAAAAGCAAGAAAGAATAGCTATCTTATTTTCAGACAAAGTGGAATTAAAGTCAAAACTGATCAGAAAGGGCAATGAAAGTCACTAAATGTTAGTTAAGGGTACAATTTAAAAGAAAAAGAAAATAATTTTAAACATATGTGAAAAAATACCAGCACATCCAACTTCATGAAACAAACATTGCTGTACATAAAAAAATCAGATAAACATCAACACAATCACAGTGTTGGATTTCAATACATCATATTCATAAATAGATCAACAAAACAAAACATTAATAAATAAATATCAGAGCTGAATCAAGCCTTCAAATAAATGGACTTAATAAGATCTTTAAGTGTTCCACCATACTACAGCAGAATACACATTTTTCTCGACCTCACAAGGAACTTTCTCCAAAATAGCCTACATACAAGTTCATAAAACTTGTTCAAATAAATACAAAAGAATTGAGATTATTCCATGAATAGTATCATACTATGGAGCACTGAAACTAGAAGTCAATGGCAAAAGAAATCACAGAAATTTTGCAAATACATGGAGATTAAATAGCACAATTGAATAATATATATATATCACAGGAAAATCTGAGGAAGAAATAAAATATTTTCTAGAACACCAGTACAACTTATGTGACAAAATAAAAGCAGTACTAACAAGGCAGTTTATTGGTACCAGTGCCCACATTAGAAAAACTGCATGAACTCAAATAAATAACCTAATGATGCACCTGAGTTTTAGAAAAACAAGAACAATCCAAATCCAAATCTAGAATAAGGAAGGAAATTATAAATGTCTGAGTGTAGATTTTTGAAATTAATACTAAAATGAAACAATACAGTGAATTAATGAATTGAAGAGCCAGTTCTTTAAATGAATAAACAAAAAAGATAAAAAATTAGCCAAATTTGGGGCTGGGGATTTAGCTTAGTGGCATAAGTGCCTGCCTGGCAAGTGTGAGGTTGTGAGTTTGATCACCAGTACCAAAAAAAAAAAAAATGTAGCCAATCACAAATGGGATAAGTGAAATCAAAATGGGCATCACAATAACCCAGATTAATAAGTATTTTGAAAACTTGTATTTGGACAAACAGGAGACTCTAGGAAAACTGATAGATTCCTAGACATATATGAAATACCAAAATTTAGCCATGAAGATATAAAAATCCTAAACAATCCAATAACAGGCAATGAAATTTAGGCAATAGTAAAAATGGTACCAAGTAAAAAAAGCTTATAACACAATAGATTCACTGCTAATTGCGCAAGAAGAGGATCTAACACCAATACTCTTCAAACTATTTAATGGAATCAAAAGGTAAGATGTAATTCCAAAGTAATTCCTGGAAGTTAGCTTTCTTTGATTCAAAAACCAGACAAGGATCCAACTAAAAAAGAAAAATACAAGCAAGTCTCCTAAATGATCATAGCTGTAAAAGTCCTCACCAAGATGCTAGCAAAGAGAATGCAATAAATCATGAAAAACATTATACACTATGAGTAAGTAGGTTTTATCCCTGCAAGGATGATTCAGTATACACAAGTTAATAAACATAATGTGTCACATAAACCAAAACAATGACAAAAATTACATAATCATCTCAGCAGATACAGGAAAAGTCTCTAATAAAATACACATATTAGTAATAAAAAAGGAGAAATATCTCAATCTTGTTAATATCATTTATTCCTAACTTACTGTCAACATCTTATTAAATGTAAAAAACTGAAAAGTTTTCTCATAAAACCAGGAACAAGACACAGATATCCATTGTCATGACTCCTGTTTAATGTAACACTCAAAACAGAGCAATCAGGCAGGAGAGAGAAATAAACAGAATACGTATATGAAAAGAGGTCAAGCTATCATTGTTAACAGATGAAAGGATCCTTTACATAAAAGACACCCCCAATTCAACCAAGGACCCCTAGAACTAATAACCAAATTCACAAAACTAGCATAATACAAAATGAATACGAATGAATCAATAGTTTTTCTATACAAAAATAATGAGCCCATAGAAAAAGATATTAGGAAAGCAATAACATAACAAATACCTAAAAATTAACCTAACCAAGAGGATGTCAGCAAATGGAAAGATATCCCCTGTTGATACACATCTATAGATTTAAAGATTAAAAAAATTCCTCACAGAGTTAGAGAAAATAATGCTAAAATTCATATTGAACTACTAGAGGTTCAGATCGAGAATAGCATGAACAATCCTGGCAAGACGAGTAAATTGGAAGTATCACATTTCTGGATTTCAAGTTGTAATATAGAGTTATAGCGATTAAAAAAAAACGGATCAGGGATATAGCTCAGTGGCATAGCACTTACCTGGCAAGTGCAAGGTCCTGAGTTCAATTCCTGTTTAAAAAAAAAAAAACAACTCTCATAGGAATGACACAAAGACAGACAAATGGATCAATAGAACAGAACGGATGATGCTGAAACAATCCTAGTCATATTCATTCACATGATCTTTGACAAAAGAACATGCAACATATGCTGGAAAAAAATAGCACCTCTTTAACTACCAGATGTTTCTGGGAAACCTGGCTATCTATGTGCAGATTATTGAATCTAGACCCATATTTCTTACCGTGTACTAAAATAAAATCAAAATGGATCAAAAAGCAAGATACAACAGAAACAATATGTTAGAAAATAATATAGGTAAAAATTTTGAAGACAGAGCCATAGAGAATTTTTCAACTGAACCCCAACTGCACAAGAATAAACATCAAAAGTCAATGAATGGAACTATATCAAGTAAAAAAAACCTCTGTACAGAAAAAGAAAATCAGCTAATAGCATGAAAAGACAAATTATGGAATGAGAAAAAAAATTGCTAGCTACCCCTGAGACAGAGGACTAATATATAGAATATAGAAATAGCTCAAAAAATTATACTCTCTGAAATAAAACCCAATTTAAAAAAAATGGACAATGGAGAGGAACAGACATTTCTAAGAACAAGTGCAAATGGTTAATGAATACATGAAAAATGTTCAATACCTCTGATCTTTAAAGAAATGCAAATTAAAATAAAACTGAGATTCCACTTTATTCTAGAAAGAATGGCTATCACCAAGAACCACATAATGACAAATACTGGAGAAGCTGCAGGAAAAAAGGAACCTTCTACACTGTTGGTGAGAATTTAAAGTGGGACAACCACTATGAAAATCAGAATGGAGATTCCTCAAAAAACTACAAATAGAAACATTCAGCACAACAGTTCCTCTTGTAGGTATCTTCCTGAAAGCATTAAAAACATCATATTACAATAATATATGCATACCCACATTTATAGCAGCACAAGTCATAATAGCTAAATCTTGAAAATGGACTATATGTTCATCAACAGAGAAATAGATTTTTAAAATATGGTATTTATATTCCACAGACTACTGCTTTGTCATAATGGATAAATTTGAGTCATTTTTAGGGTCTTAACATTCAGATCATAAATAAATCAGTTGTACAAGTGAAATAAATCTAATGTATAAACCTAAATACAGTGCTACATGGTTTCTCTTATATAAGAACTGTAAAAATGAAGATCAAAATGAAGAATAGAGAGTAGAAAACAAGGAGATAGATCTTTGGCATGTAGTTAAGGCACCAAGAAATGGATAAAGGAGTGGGGAAGGGGAAGTGAAAAGATTTGTTACATACTTGTACTAAACTGCCATAATGAATTAATCGCTATGTACTGCAAACATGGTTTACTAAAACAAATTTGATTTCAAACTAAAACAAAATAAAAGGCTTCTTTGATCACTGTAAGAAATTTTTAATAGCATAAGCTTAGCATGATCTTAAAAGCAAGAATAGAAGCAAAGAGAGATAAAATATACTAATAAAAACTCTTGAGTTTGTACTCCATTCTTCACCATATTTAAAATTTTGATATTTTATATTTTTATACACTATCTCAGCATATTGTAGTTATTAGTATTCGTCATTTCAATGTTTCATCTTCACAGTGAATGCATGAGTTCTTCATGATTGTTCAAATACCATGTTTTCAATATTTGAGTATTCTGAATTTGTGTGCTTACTCTAAATAAGTAGTTTTCTACCTTCTCGTTTTCTTCTTACTCATTAAAATTTATCATTTTTTTGCAATTTGAGCTCTCTTTAGCATTTTTCACAGGACAGTTGTAGAGTAAATATAATTTTACAGTTTCTGCTTTCCTGGGAGTATCGTTAACTCTGCTTCATTACTGACAGATAGCTTTCTTTGATATGGTATACTTAGCTGGAAATTTTTCCCTTCAGCAGTATGATAATATCAAACCACTCTTGGTTGGTCTGTAAATTTCCTGCTAAGAAGTTTGTTATGAAGTAAATTGAGATACTTTTGTGGGTCATTTCTTTTCTTGTGTATTCTGGACAATCTTTCCCTAATTTTTCACCTTTGAGAGCATCATTAATGATGCCTTGAGGTAGCCTTAGTTAAATGTGACAGGTGACTTTTGCCTTCCTACATGTAGACAGTTGTATGCTCCTTTACATTTTATCATTATTTCTTTGACTAACCTTTTTAGTCAGTTGGTACCCTCAGAACACTCTTAAATACCAATAACACATATATTAGTCCTTGCAATATCATCCCAAAGTTCCCAAAGCTTTTTCCCTTGGAAAATTTTTTCCCTGACATCTATATATTTTGAAATACTGATATTCAAACTCACTCTTTTTGTTTAATCCATCATGTTATTGACACTTTTTACTACATTTTTTATTTCGCTGTGTATATTTTTCCCCATAAATATTTGTTTAATATTTAATTAAACATTAATTAAATATTTAGTATTTAATTCCTTCTTTTCTCTGGTAAATTTCTCTATTAGAGTGTTGAATCATTTCTCTGTGTTTTCTTCAAGCTTAATGAGTTTCCTTAAATCAGCTGTTTTAAACTAAGAGCTCTTCCATACTGATTGCTGTCTAGTCAGATTCTGTCACGTTATTTTAACTATTCAGTGAAGACATGGTTTCCCAAAACGAATTGATGCTTGTTGTGTGCCATCATCTGGGGAGTGAAGAACTAGGTGTTAAATATTAAGTCTTATGAATCTAGCTTTGTTTGTGACATTCTTCACAGAAATTCTAAACAAGCTTTTTATTTATATGTCTTTAATCACTCCATCCAAAAGTGATTTTCAAAAGTTATTATAGTAAAAAAAAGTTATTATAATAAAGGACACATTTGCATTAATCCCCCTTAAAATACTCATCCTTGCTTTGAACACACTCATTCCATTGTTTGTGTTATTTTCTGAAAGAGTTCTAGAAGTCTTTTTTCATGAGTGTCTTTAGTTGTGATACACTGGTTGCCTTCATATCCTGAATTTATGCAAAATCTTTCCATTTCATGGTCATTTTGATTTTGAGAAAGAGCCAAAAAACTCATGGTGCCATATCTGGTGAACAAGGTTACTGAGGAAACACCATGATGTTTTGCCTTTCTATCAGGTGGAACTTGGCAGGGGAATTCACCAAATTTTTGATAAACCTCAGAAAGAAACTCATGAAAAAGGTGTTCCAGAGCTGTGTGATAAAGTGGTGAAAACAAGCCTAGCAGAGCTGCACATTCTTGTAATGCCCGCCCTTAGGAAGGCTGAGGCAAGAGTATTGCTGAGAGTTCAGGGCCAACCTGGTCTGTACAGCGAGCTGAAGTCTAACTTAAACTACATAGCAAGAACCTGTCAAAAAAAAAAAGGATAAATAAAAGAAAAAGAAAATGGCAAGAATATAGGATAAGTGTGTTTGGAAGGAAGGGAGAGTAGTTTAAGGGAGAATTAATGGAAATTAATGGCAACTACTATTATAATTCTTGTTTAAAAAATTAAATTTTCACTATATATTTTGGACACATCACACACAGTAGTTCAAGTTGGTGTTGTGAGTATATGAATACCAAAGGATCGTCTCATATCTCATCTTGATCCACCCACACAAATTCATACGATAGTTTTTATTATTTTATGTTAGCTCCCATAATAAAATTCATCAATTTAATTGGTATTCTTAAATTCATCTTTGCATTATGATTTTCTATGACCTTCTATCTTCTTTTATAGTAGCCCATATTGTGACAAATATTTTGACTACATGTTATTGAATAATGTAAAGTTGATTCGTGTGTGTGTGCGTGTGTGTGTGTGTGTGTGTGTGTGTTTACTACTGGGGGTTGAACTCATGCACTAACACATGCTAACCACATGCTATATTACTGAGCTATATCCCAACCCCAATGATATTTTTCCTAATGCTCATAAACTAAACTCTACTTGTAATTAATTACTTAGTAAATGGACTGTTGTATCATTATTTGCACTTTCATGGATCTTTAACTACTATTGCTGGATTTAACCATTTAACTGTGTTCTGTTTAGGTGTTGCTTTAATTTGTTTTATTTTTTGTATTGCAGAGAATTTTGAATTTGTGCCTTTATGTATGTTGCTTATTTTTGAAGTTTCTTAATGATTATATTTTTATTTAATGCTTTTACACTATTCTCTGTTGCCTATCTGTATATAGTACCAGTTATTATTAAGACTTACTATTTCCCATATATTTTTTCATGATATACATCTTTTCCTCTTATTTTATCCTCCTTTTCTTTATCTCTTGCTGCTTCTTCTTTATTTTATGTTCTTTGCACTGTATTCAGGGTAGATTCTAACATATTGTCTTCCAGTTCACTATTATTCTTTTTAATTTTTTTATCTGCTCTAAACCAGATAGTATGTGCTTAATTTCTACTAAAATTTTAGTTCTATATTTCTGTTTAGATTATTTTATAAGGTTATATTTTTCTAACTTAATTTGCTTTGCCATTCATCTATTTATGTATCTTAAGAAAAATTATATATTTTTTAAATGTGTACTCTTTTAAATATTTTGAAAACCTTTACCTAGTTATAACCCATATAAGAAGCAATACAAATGTTTTTTATTTATGTTTATTTTTATTTTTATGGGAATAAAACAAAAATAAAATAAAACAAAACAGTGATAAGGCAGTAGGAAGTCTACAATAGTTACTATATTGCATATTTTTGTCCTCTAAATAGTTGCTCAGACTACAGGCTTTAGGTTGGCTCACAGGTGGGGATTTAGGTTCCCTCCTGGTTCTCCCTGATCCATGTTCTGGCTGGCTCACAGGTGGGGACATAGCTTCCTTCCTGGTTCTCCCCATTCTGTGCTCCAACTGACTCACAGGTGGGGGCTTAGCTATGTTCCTGGTTCTCCCTGCATTACAAATATTAAAGGAAAAATTTTGATTAGAACATCCAAACATCCACTTTAACATGCACACTACAGTCAAAGTAATTATCACTTCTATAATCTCTTAATGGATCTGAGACAACCTCATTTGCTTTCTGTCATTATAGATTGGTTTTCATATTTTCATATATATTTCAAGCATGTAATTATGAATTGCTGATAATTTTGTTTTGTTTTTATTGCTGCTTGGTACTACATTGCCGGGATATACTAAAATTTGCTATTTTGCTCATTCACCATTCAATGATAATTGTGGTTGTTTTCAGTCTGAGGATATTGGAAATAAAACTGTCAATAAACTTATACATATGATTTCTTCTCTTTCTTCCTTCATTTTTCCATTTTTCCTTCCTTCCTTTTTTCATTCCTAGAGGGTACATGCTTTCTTTCCTTCTAGGTAGATACCTAGGAATGAAATGTCTTGGCCATATGGTGAATGTATAAGTAATATTGTAATAAATTGCAAAATTCATTTCTAAAATTATGGTACAGCTTCCATTACATTCTCATCAGTGACCCAATTGGTCTACATTCATACATTGGTATAGTTACTCTTAACTTTATCAAATATAACTGCTGTTTACCTCTCATTTATACTTGCAAAGTATAATTTTCACATGTTTATTCATCATCTGCATATATTCTTGGGTAAAGTCTTTAATTCAATACAGTGATACATAATTTTAGGAACTTAAATTTTTTTTTATGATTTTTGGGGAATTTGTGATTTAGTTTGTGTTTGTGTGAGGAAGGTGTTTGTGCTCATTTGTTACCTGATATGGAGTTTGCCAGTA
This sequence comes from Cuniculus paca, assembly GCA_004365215.1. NCBI lineage: Eukaryota > Metazoa > Chordata > Mammalia > Rodentia > Cuniculidae > Cuniculus > Cuniculus paca. The sequence goes on along the minus strand of RJWT010049500.1, from coordinate 1,003 downwards.
GAAGCAACATTTTGTCCAAAACTTTTGTTTGCAAACAGAAGCCCTTGAAAACTGATGTATTACTTTATTCTCCCCATTTTAATTTCAAAAACTATTAAAATTAAAACAATTGAGTTTAGGAAGGTTGCATGGTACAAGATCAATATATGACATTCAATTTTATTACAACAGTATAACAAGAAACAATAAAAATTGAATTTTTTAAAATGCCGTGTACAATACCATCATGAAGTATTTAATACTTGATGGTAACTTTGACAAAAGATGTACAAGAATTGGACCCTGAAGTGCATAAAATGTTAATACAGACTGGAAGAAACCTTAAATATATAGAGAAATATTCAAAGTTCAGGACCTAAGAAACTTAAGAGTCAAGATACAAATTATTTTCCAAACACACATATAAGGTAATTTCAGCCAAAATGTTAGCTATGTTTTTCAAAATTAGCTATCTGATTCTAAATATTGTGTGGCTCAAGGGGCCTAAAGTAGCCAAAAGCTATGAAAAAAAAGTGAGGTACAAACATTAGAATGATATGATTATGAGTTTCATACAAGTATGGTATTTAGTAGCACATATCATGATTTATATCATGATTGATGAATAAGTCAGCAAAATGAAGTAGTATTTATACAGAGAATTGATTTCTCACAAAGTTGCAAAAGCAACTAATGGTGAAAGAATAGTCTTCAACTCCGGCTCCTGCTGTGGGCCGGACCCGAGACAACAGATCAAACAAATGCACCTACTTCCTGAGGACTGGTATTGTAAATAGGTCTGTAGATCCCTAAGGAGGCCAGAGTCACCTGTCTGGATCCCCTAGGGAAAGAGTCACTGTTCCTTAAACATGCTCGCTGGCTACATGACTCATATCCCGATTTGTTCCAGACTTAATCAATTTTACCTGAGCAATTAACCTTTTTGGTTAACCATAGTTCTGTCCCACCTTATGCCCGCCTTAGGAATTCCCATCCTTCCCCACCTTGGACCCGTCTACGCTAT
>RJWT010049499.1:0-10990 GCA_004365215.1 Cuniculus paca | reverse complement strand
TGTTTAATTCACCTTCGAGCCAGCTGAAGGCTTCACACATACGCCTACAATACCCTGATGCACCAGTGCAGTGCTGTGGTGGGTGCTGTATCTTCGCTTGCCAGAGGAGGGACGCGGTGGGACCTCGACGCTAGCCTGCCTGGGCTCTGCTCTCCTCCTGGGATCCTGTGCTCTGGGGACCTTTGGGCTCCTGGCTGCAACTGGGCCTGCTCTGTGCTCGAGCATCAAGCAGGAAGCCAGGCCTGGCTGCTGCAGTGCAGGTGGGCAGGACAGAGGTGCTCAGCCTCCTCCAGTCCTGCTTGCCTGCCTGTGGGATGAGGGACTGGGCTGGATGCCACAGCTCTGCTCTTCCTGCGCTCAGTTCATGATGAAAATACACAAAGGCGAGTTAAACCCTCTGGTACTCACATTTGTTTGAACGACGTGAGTATTTAAAAAGCTCAGTATTAAACATGGCTGGCATCCGCAGGGACGCTTTCCTTTTCAGGTCTTTGAAGGCTGGCCCTGGATCAGCTGACCTCACCAGCCTCATTAGGTGGACAGAGAGGGCTGGAGGGGAACGGCTGATTCCCCAGGCTGTGCTCACATCACCGCCCTCCTGTCCTCCAGGTGTGCTCACAGCAGGGTGGCCCTTGGGCCTCGAAGGGGCTCCTGGGATGTGCCACAAGGCTCAGGGACCCGCTGAGAATCAGCTGATGGCCACTGTGGTCCTGCTGAGACTGAGCCCCAGGAGCTCTGCGGTGACCTTTGGCTCCCTAGGGGCCTCAGGGGAGGCCTGGAAGGTGGTGTAGGCCAGTGGGCCTCTGTGTGGGCTTGCAACAGGGTAGGTAGGCAAAACAAAAGGCTGCAGGTACAATTACACTGTTATTTAACTTAAAAATCCCAAAGAAGTTGGAATTATTTAAAAACAGATATTAAAATTTGGATTTTAATTCTGATTACACTAGCAACATCTAAAAATGCAACATCCAACATGCAACATCCAAAAATAACCAGGAAAGATAGCTCATTCTTACTTGTTCCAATGGGTCTTGGAGTTGCGGTACAGGGATGGAAACATGATAGGCAGGATCTTGGCTGCGTTGTCGCTGATTAAGCTCATAATATATTCATTGTTCCAGTAATACAGTGCTCGCTCTGCCACCTGCAAGACAGGGGCACTGCTGGTGAGCATGTCGGAGGTATTGCTTCGCAAATGTCCTTACTGGAGAGCCTGCAAACAGGGTAATTACACTGCATCCGAAGACAATAGTTATTTCCATAAATTTGGAGTAGTTTAGACTGTAACCCTGAAGAAACTGCAACAAAGAGACAGCAGATGATTTTCTCCACATCAAGAATCATCAAGATCATCCTCATTTGTATTGCTATTCCACAAATGTCCATGCTGGATACCAAGCTGGATGCTGGGGACACAAGTCCTCTGCCCAGCACCAGTACACCCTGTCCAAGGACGCCCTCCCTACCACACAGCCACATCCCCAGCTCCTCTGACTGTGACGCAGGGTTCCACCAAGTTGCTAGGCTGCCTGGGTTGGGCTTGAATTTGCCATCTTCCTGCCTCACCCTCCCAGAGTGCTGGGGTGACGGGCAAGTGCCACCATATCTGGCCCAGAGCTGGAGATCCTTATCATCACACTGTCTGCTATTAACACTGGTAATTCAGTGTGAAAAATAAGATCATGTGAATGTGGAAGAACACTGAGCTTGAAGATAAACAGCTTTAGAGAAAGTAAGCATTTTAAAAGTAAATTTTTATATTTTACTATACTTGGGATTAAACTCAGGGTCTCCAGCATTCAAGGGGAGGGCTCCTGTGACTGAGTTATACTCTCAAATCTTTTTATTTTGAGACAGGGTCTTCTCACTATGTAGCTGAAGCAGGCCTTGAATTTATGATCCTCCTGCCTCAGCTTCCTGAGTAGCTGGGATTATAGCTGTGTACCACCATGTCTGTGGAGAAGCCATGCTGAATCACTCTTTATTGAGAACAATATTTTCAGTCAGGAGAACAGGATGCTAAAGTATAATTAACAGAATTAAGGTTTTAGCATCATTTTGAAGTGTAAGTAAAAACATGAATTTTACCTTTAAATTATGTGACAAGCGAACCAGGACGAGCTGTGCCCCAACCCTTAATTCCCAAATGGACATGCTGAGTGACGCGGCCGTCTCCCCAAACCGACACACCTGGAAGTGCGGGCTGGAAACGCACTTGGCCAACTGCCGGAAAAGAGGTTCCATGATCTTCACAAACTCCGACGGCTCAATCACATCCAAGATTTCTTCTAATTCATTTAAGAACATTACTTCTTTTGGACTGTGCGTCTTTGGCCAGTATTTGAGAAGTGCCATGACCACCTGTGAAAGAAAGAGCACAGGAAGTGATGTCTCGAAGGACAGCTCTGTTTCCACTAAGGCGGTTCCAATGCAAAGCAGCAGAGCGAGGATCACAGATTCAGAAGCGAGCTCTCAGGTCGAGGTCTAAGTTCCCAGGGTCTGGAACCACAGTTTAAAAATGATAAAAACATTCTTTCTGATCAGACACCACTCCAAGCTAGTTTCTCTGGGTGAGTGGCACCAGGGAAGCCAGGGCCTGGTGGATGCTAGGCAAGCACTTCACTGCTGAGCCATGCTGCGGCCCTTGTCAGTTTGTTTAAATAACAATTAAAAAAAAAAAAAAAGAAAAGAAAAAAGATAAAAAAATAAGCAGTTAGGCCAGATGAGGTGGTGCATGCCTGCAATCCCACCAATCAGGAAGCTGAGGCAGGAGGATTGATGCAAGTTCAAGGCCAGGCTGGCCTACAAAGTGAGTTCAAGGTCAGCTTGAACTGTATAGTGAGACCTTGCTCAAAAAACAAAACAAAACAACAATACACAAAAACAAAAACAGGAGGATTAGCAGAAGATGGGGGAGGTTACGTGGAGCACATGAATTCATGTATGCGTCCCAGTGTGGAAGCGGACAGCTTGGAAACTGTTGGCAACATATGTACATTCACACAATCCATTTTTCACGTAAACTGACCATCTGCACGCATGTACGCACGAACACACATGTCCATGCACACAGTGTCTCCCACTGTGTGCTGTGAACACAGCTGCTGTTACCTCACACCTGCAGGCGCCCAGTGGGAGGAAGGTGTGGTCAGGCCCATCCCGGCTTTGCACACACACCAGTGGGTGTGAGCTACTCACAAGCCCCAGAAGTGCCTGCTTCGAGAGATGTGGTGGCCATGGCTAGGTGGGAGCAGCACCACTCAGTGTGAGCCACCTTCAGCCAGACCACGGTGGCCACCTAATTCGTGGTATCACGTGCTCTGCTGTCTGCCCCAGTTCCACAGCTAGAAACAGCCCAGATTGCTGGGTAACCTTTCCTTTTTCATTTGTTCCTGTCATTTCAAATCCTTATTGCAATCAGACAAGTAGAAAATCCTTGATTTGACTCAATGTAAGTTAGTATTTCTAGAGTTTAGATACCTCAGTTTAAAAATACCCAATGATCCCAAAGGCATTTACATGTGTAAGCACACAGAAGTGCACACACACATTTGGGCGTGCAGTTGCACAAGTAAAATCACTCAGTCCGAAGCAGCTGTTCAGCCTGGTCCCAGCCATGCTGGGAGCTCTGTCCCTGTCCCTGTCCCTGTGGCAGGCTCCAGACTGCTGCAGAGGCCTTGTGCCTGGCGGCTCTGGGAGACTGAACCCACCCTTGCTCAGGAGTCCTCAGTGGTGGTCAAAAACCAAGGTGAGAACTTACAAAAATCCACTCAGAATAATTATGTTTTGATGCTTTTGGCATTTGGGCTCCTGAACAATCTTTGAAATTACATTTATAAAACTCCAACGTTTATTTAAAAGTACTCTGAACTTTGACATTTGACTTAAAAATCTACAAAGGAATTGTCTGAAGAACATCATTTAATGGCTATCCTCCTAAACACGCACCGAGTACCTATTCTGTGCACCTGAGCCACTGTCAGTAATGCAGCCGACACGATGCCTCTTATGGTCTTTTGTCCAACAGTTTTACAAGAAGACAGACACATGGTGGTAGTCTGTGAGCCACACGGTCCAGCTATTCACTACTCCACACTGCTGGGAAGGTACTATTTCTAGTCAGGTCACACAGTGGACTTGGTCTCATGCTGTTTGGACTTACGGAGGCCACGGCCCTGTGATCCTAGCTGCTCCTGAGGCAGGAGTCTGCAGCTGGGTGACTGTTTGGGATGCTAATGCTGGGGACAGTGGCTGTGTGTGGAGGGTGTGGCTCCAGGTTCTGCGCCCACTACGAACTCACTGAGCTGCTGGCCCCTGGGAGGGTGGGTGAGTCTGGGTGGCCGCAGGTGCCCAGCCTGTAGTCCAGGGAGGCCATTCCCTGGCTCTCCCGGGAGGGGTAAGAGCTGCTGCCACGCTGGGCAGGGGAGGACACACAGCTTTCCCATGAGCCTCTAGTCTTACAACAGTAGTACATGTTCATGTGCCCAGAAAGCTTCAGTCCAGCATACAATGTCTAAGTGAAAAAAACTAACTATAGGATATAAAAGGGGCAACAAATATCTTTATAAAACTGCCTTTTTTCATGGTGCTGGGCACTGAACCCAGGGCTCTGAACTGAGCCACATCCCCAGGCCTTTGTTCTGAGACGGTCTAAGTTGCTCAGGTAGACTCAGACACGTGATCCTCCTGCTTCATTCAGCCTCCCGGGGTGCTGGGATTACAGGTACGTGCCCCATGTACCTCACATTCTACAAAGGTGCTCCTGAGCCTTCACACAGGCTGACGCTAGGAGTCCCACTGGGGTAGACACGGGGGCCCATGTGTTCCCCAACAGATGCCCACTTCATGAGAGCCTATGTTTGATCTCGGATTGATGAGCTTTCACCGCTGAAATCAGACAACACGGCCTCTGCGTTTTCATCGTGTGCGACTCAGGAGGAGGAAACCTACTGAGGTGAGGGGCTAAACACTTTCAGTGGTAGTCAAGATGGCGCTGCTACAGCACCCGTGTGGCGGGAATATGGAAGGGGCGGTGCTGGGTGTGCAGCTTGTTTGTGCTGGTGTCAAACCTGAGCTGTGCATGGACCTCTACGAGCAAAGCCCCTGCCTCCAGTTAGACAGCTGGGACGAAGCTCTCACTCTTGTGGGAGGGGACAGGGTTCAGGCTGAACACAGCGTGGCTGGCTACAGAGGCCCTAGGTGGTGACCTGAGGGGAAGCCACAGTGTAACACGGGGCTTTGGCCATTACGAGATGTGAGAAGTATGCAGAGAAAAGCCATCACACAAAAACTTGGCTTGCCTTTTCTCTCCTCCTTTACTTAGGTTTACTTAGGTTTCTGAATAGAGAAACGGAGGCAGGGTGCTTAGGATTTCTTTATGTATTACTTTCTCAGGAAAAGCTCTCACCCTTCAGTTTGAGAGGTCAGATATAGACAGTGGAATTAGGGCAGGTAAGTGTGGAAGAGAATATCGTACAGAAAGACAGAAAATCCCACTAATCCTCACTGTTTCCTTTTCCTTTTCCATATCTAACCAGTGCTTCGCTCAAGTAAAGAGGATGAACAGCGAACATCCTCATGGAGGCTGGAGTAAGCAGCTTGACTGGGCTCGACGTGAAGTCTGATGGGATCCGGTGCCTCTTATCTCGGCTCCAGACTCAGAGCCTGGAGCCCAGCGGGGGCGAGGCCCAGGACTGAGTACCTGCGGGCCCACGGTGGGCTCAGCCACGGCTCCGCAGCCCCAGCCTCTACAGTCTGGTTTCCTGTGTGACACGGGAGTCTACACACCCAAGTCAAGAGCTTAAAAGAAAGCAGAGCCTAGAAGCTGGTGTAACATGAGAATTCACTAGGAATTTCTCTGCATTTTCTTTATAAAATGGGACAGGAAAGACTCAGGGATTATCATATGGCTTTTTTATCATGACAGTAATTTTTAAAAGAGGACTCAAATGTTTAAAGTGGCACCTGACACTTATTTTTGTTACTCAGTAATGAAAAACAAGCTAGCTGAAAAAAACTAGTAATGCATTAACACATGTGTATCTCCACCGAAGACATGCAATGGCTAACAAGCATAACGAAGAGTCGACCTGTGTCCGCCATCAGGAAATGCCCCACAAAGCTGCACAGGGTGGCACCTCACACCACGGTAATGATCATTACCGTACTGAAAGAGAGGGAGCACCGATGAGGATGCAGAGGCACGGGAACCCTGTGCGCCGTGTGTGGGAGGGCCAGCGGCTGTGGAAACCTATGGTGGCTCTTCAGAGAGCCAACGACCATGGAACTCGGTGGCCCCACTTCCAGGGAGACATCTTAAGAACTGAAACAGACCTGAGCACACATGTGTGCCCGTGTTCACAGCACACTATTCACAGTGCCCCGGCGCTCAATGATGGATAAGCAGGATGTGGTCTGAACGCATGAGGGAACACTATTCAGCCGCAACCAGGAATGACGTTCTGACACCGTGTGATGAAATTTGCAGACCTCACGCTAAGTGAGAGGGGCCGGGCACGGCAGGAGTACGACTGTGTGATTCCACGTTCACAGGGCAGCTAGACTCCTCAGTTCAGAGGCAGGAAGTGGCTCACAAGTTAGCGGGTGCTGGGATTGAGGATCAGGGTGCTGTCATTTCACGGGTCCAGAGTTTCTGTCTGAGATGGTGATGCTTTTGGAAACAGACGGTGGTGATGGTTAAAGAACACTGAGAACGTAATTGATGCCACGAACTGCACACTTAGAATGGTCAAAAAGGCAAATTTCATGTTATATATGTGTGTATTTTACTATAATTTAAAAAAGTTAATAGTGTAATATATCAATCTTTTGAATTGTCTACTTTACATAGGAAAACTGTGGAGTATGTAAATCATACCTTACTAAAACTGATTTTAAAAATGTATTCAAGTGCTTAGACTGGCATTTGACATACTTGATTTTCGTTAATCTAGGCTAGCATAGCCTTTTGAAAATTTTTAATAAAGATAAAAATGCCAAGAAAATTAGAGATCCAAAACCAAGATTCTTCCTTCACCTGTGACACACTGATTATGAGACAGTGCTACATTTACCTAGGAGAGCGCTCTCAGAGTAACAGGCCTTCTTCAGCAAGATAAGCACTGCACACCTTCCCTTGCTGCCTCTGCCTGGAGCTGGGGATGCGCGATCACTCCAGGCAGAAGCGAAGGGCTCCCCTGCATACAGGCTGGTGGTGACAGCACCCAGGGACTCTGCATTCCAAGGGCCCAGGCGCAGCGTGAGAGGTGCCAACTTACCACACAGCTACTCGGAAAAGGAACCTCGGTGGCACTGCCACCCTTAGAGATATGCAGCACACGATGAGCTCCGCCCGCTCGTGAGTGCCGCAAATGAGGAGGCGGCAGCCTCGTGAAGCAGGCATGCTAGAGCCTGACACTCAGGAAGCACACGCACCCACATGTGTGGTGGGGCAGAGCACACTTACTGGCTCGGTGAGGGTGCTGTCCTTCTCCAGAAACTGCACGACACAGTACGCCAGCTGGGAAGCAACAGGAGGAGCAGTGTTAGCGCTCGACGTCACTGTGAAATGCCCTCCTCTAGCCAGGCAGGGCCTGACAAGGCCCCGTGGGGGCCATCCACCCTCAGAGGCTCTGAGAGGAGATCCCAGGGTGGGACCCCAGGATTGATGCTCAACCCATAATCCTTTCCTCATTAATCAGGGTTAAATTTGAAGACAAAAAAAAAAAATCAGGAAACATCTTTTAGACTAACACCACTAGCAAATCAACCCAGTGTGCTGGATTATGGTCCTTTTGAAGATTACAATGAGCAAGGAATCTAATAGCTGGAAAAAAATTAAAATCTGGTTCTATCTTAAATTTCTCAACTATTAATTCCATTAGTACAACAATTAATATGATAACATACTGGCTGGGCATAAAAATATTAGCAGTTAAAAGCAGTCGGAGAAAATAAGAAAAATCTATCCCAGGAAGACAATGTCTTGAATCAATCACAGAATACATTTTCTGTCATTCACCCCACACTGCCACCTCCCAAAGTGAGGCCTGGTGGGACTGCAGTCCTGCGTGCTCTGAACATGGTAGCAAGGCTGCTAGGGTCAGGCCAGGTGACAGCTGAACGTGACAAACACACTGCTGTCACTCAAGGTGGGAGCCCCAAGGCTGCACAGTGCTGCCACCAGCGTAGCTAGGTCCTGTCTAGGAAAGCGTGCAGGGGACCTGCCCGCGTCTCCCGAGTGAACACCCAACTAACCAGGTAATAACCGCTGACCCTCTTATCAATGTAACTACAGGAAATTCCAGCAATTTCAAAAACCTACTTTTTAAAAGACTGTGTCACAGGCCAATAGACTGGCCACGACCAATAGGCTTTTGTCTCTAGGGTGCTGGTTTTAAATGTCACCAAAGAAAAGCTGTCTCCTGAGAAGCTCCCAACTCCTTCAGAGCCAGCCCATCCCTTCTTTGGGCTATGGCTAACTTCCCAGTCCTGTACCCAGGGAGCGTTCTGACCTGGCAGAAGGAGCCTCTGTACCCTGGTGTTACTTCTGTTATTGCCACAGGCTGTTACCAGAGTCACTAGTGGGACCCACTCCTGGAAGCTGCTGGAAGTTGTGGGTGGCGCTGCCTGCCCCTTACCTGGGGATGGTAGACACTCAGCGATTTCACCTTGTGCAAAGGCAGTAACACCTTCAATAAGAAAATCTTGTGCTCTTCTTTTAGTGGTAAGGCAAATCCATTAATTATACTGTAAAGACAAAATTTATTCAAAGTTTGAATATTTATAAATTTTACATCATAATCAAATCTTTTTTTTTTTTTTTGTCCTCCAGGACCTTGAGCTGCTAATGTTCACTGAATTCCCAAAGAAACACAGGTGAAAAGTACTTGCAAGATACATACCTCGGTACTCTGTTTGGGAAACAGTGGGTTAGGGGGTCTAATGTAAAACTGATTGCTTATCAATTAAAAAAATAGTAAGCAAAATTTTCCTTGGATTAAGATGATGAAAATTTTGAAATGCTAATTTTAAGTATACATATGAAAAATCCATAGTCAAAGCAATTTGAAATAATTAGCATTTACTCAATACCACAGATGTACAATCTATTCTTCTAATAAGCTCCTCTTATGAACCTTCCTAGGTAACTATTTTTAACACTGCTCCCAAGGAAATAACTGAAATTCCATAGTTTCCATAGTAATGACACCGAGGTGTGTATGGTATACCTACAGAACCACAAGGATGAGAGGCCACCAGCCATGCAGAGACTTACCTTCCCAGTATTTCCAGTAATTCTGCTATGCCATTGTGATGCTCTGTTTCATAAATAAACCTGGAAAAGAACAATTTGTCTATTACAATCGGACCCTGAAATAACATCTGGAAAGACTTAAAATCCTCTGGATAAGAAAATAAAGCCTGCAGGAGTAAAGCTGGGCAGCAAGCGGCATGGGTACTTGTGAAATCCTGCATGGGACTGGGGATGCAGCTCTGTGCTAGAGTTTGCCAAGCACCGAGAGGCTCTGGGTTTCCTACCCAGAGCTGTGCAAAAAAACAAAGCAAAACAAACGACGACCCTTCTGGGCACAGCTGGTCACAGCCCCAGGAATCCTGTGGGAACCCGAGAGGCTCCCCGGAGCCTGGAGACGCGGAGGTCTCAGTGGCTGATGGCGTGTCCTGCTCAAATCTCTTCCCTGGATTGTAACAACAGTATTTTTAATTTTTTTGTCTGAGGTTTGAAACAAGGTCTTGCTATGTGGGCTCGGAACTCTCTAGGTTGTCTGGGCTGGCCTTAAACTCAGTCCTCCTGCCTCGGTCTCCTTTGTGCTGAGATCACAGCTGTAATCCTTAGCTCCAGTATTTTATTTTGAAAAATTTCAAGTATCCAGAAAAGTGTTAAGAATTTTACTGTGCACACTCACATTTCAATGATCCAGACTGAATCACTTACAAGTTGCTCTATTTGTTTTGTGATACATATGCCTATTTATCCTTCTATCTATCCATTGATCCACCTAACATTTTGGCTGCATTTCACGATAAGCCGATGTCTTACTCAATTTTAAAGCTCTTGGCACTGAGCACAGCTGCTGCAAAGGACAGACACTCTTTCCTGTACACCTCTTGGACTGTGCTGCTCACTTCCTCATGGACAACTCCATGCCTCCTCTGAGCTGATGTGCACCTCACACCTGAGGCGCCTTCTGCCCAACCTCGGCCTCTTCCTCAGAGCAGGCTCTTCCTGCTGAGTTCCCAGGCCACGGACGCCAACCTCGGTGTCAGCTCATCTCCTTCGTCTCCCTCCAGACAGGACAAGGACTTCTCATGACTGTGTCCATGGTGCTAGGACAAGTCTAGCATCTGTTTAATGCTGAAAACACATCTGCTGCCAGAACTGGGGACAAGGAGAAGGGGCAGGGACACGTCAGGAAGCAGGAAAATGTCCTCCCCTGGAAGGAGTCCCTTGGAAACAGGAAGCCCGCTTCCGCCGCTCGGCCAGGTACACGTGGCTCCCATCTACTCTGACACACACAGAGGACTGGTGTGAAGCCACAGACATGTTGGGAGAGGCTCCTGCCAGCACAGGAAACTTCATTCAGAGGCAGCTCTAAGCCAAAAGTAACTTTGTGAAGATTTAAACATCTGACTGAAATTTCAGCCCCTGTCTGAAAGAAGTAGAGTGGTGACCTTAAGGCAGAGAACAGGCAAACATTCACAGACATGAAGCAGGTGTGAGGACAGGTCTGACATCTGTAGGTCCCCAAATGGCCAGGATCCATGCAGGGACTATGGCTTGGACTGAGCCCCAAACGCAGGGCACGAAGAGAGAAAGAACTAAGTTCTGTAAAATAGGATGACAGGGAGGGGCAGGCAAGTCACCAAGGCCACTGGGTAAACTGAGACACAGCCCACAGGCATCAGGACCACTGACAATGAAACAGAGATGCTGGGTATGGTGGTCACCTGTAATCCCAGCACTTGGGAG
>RJWT010049498.1:0-10983 GCA_004365215.1 Cuniculus paca | reverse complement strand
ACATAGGGCCAATGGGGCAGGAAGAGCTACCTGCAGGTGACATGTTTCAGAAGACTGTTGAGTTTCCCAGTTATCATGCTTTCCACTTAATCTCCTGCTTTGTCACCACTGGACACCCTTTTTCCCACCCTCCAGTAAAAGACTGACTCCAGGCTGTTTTTGCCAGACATATGACCCTGACTTGTTTCTTTACTTCTGTGGGTGTCTGTAGGTTGTAGTAGGCCTGTTAGGCAAATTCTTTTTGAAACAGGAAACATTTTAAATTTAAATGATTACCCCTTACTTGGAAAATTAAACCACAGCTCCTGAGTAGTATGTGATGAAAGACACTTCCTGATATGGCTTCAGATTTCTTCTCTACTCCTGTTATCCAATATCACCCTGCAAGCCACTGGAGAACTTGCCACTGGAATCAAGGGAGGGGAGAAATCTTAAATAATTCACAATTTTTTCCACTGCTGTGAGCGAAGTAAGCACTTTCCATACATTGTTTCAATTCACCCTCAAACCAAGGAAGGAGGAAAGTATATTCCTCATTAAACAGAATGAAACTGAGAACAGAGAAAATATATCATTTATGGGCCATTTAGCCAGCAATCAGTGCAGGCAGAATTTTGCTTTGCTGGAATCCAAAATCGATAATATTAATGACAAATTAATTCTTCCTTGATTTCAGAAAATGAGAGAACATTATAAACTCAGGCTTGAAACCACCTAACTCTGGTATTTTAAAGTCTGAATTTTGGAAGAGTAGTGCATTCACTTTGTATTATCCTTATAATAATGACCAGTGACATGGTGGCTTAAAGCAGCAAAGCCATAGTTCCAGAGGGTGTAAGTCTGAAACAGATTCCACTGGGCTAAATGAAGGGGACAGCAGGCTTCCTTCCTCTGGACACTCCAGAGAGAATTGTCTACCCAGTTTCCAGGGACCACCTGCATACCTTAGTTGTGGCTTGATTCCATCTTCAAATTTAGAAATAACAGACTCTTTCATGCTGTATCACCAACTCTGCTCCCTACGCATTTCACTTGCAAGGACTCTGGGATTATACCGCATTCACTTCACGATCCATAGTATGCTCTCCGTCTCACGGAGAAGGTATTAGCAAATGCAATCATATCTTAACCTCAATCTCTTCTTGCTGTCCAGCCAAACATACATGAACTCTGGTGAACAGGAGGTGGCCATCTTAGAGAGGGACATGATTCTGCCCACCACAGATAGGGTAAGTATTAGAGTAAGGCACTAGTCTGACCTGAAGTAGATCTCTCCCAGCAAACAGGAGTCAACATAAAGTCTAGTCCCTAATTGAAAAGCCCATTAAAAATTATACGTGGTGTCCCAATCTCTCAGGTAAGCAAGTTAGAATTCTGAACTTGGCAGTGGTGATGAGTCACAAATCAGAGGACCAAGACAGAGTTTCTACAATAGGAACCAGTCAAGGAGAGGAAAGAAAGCTGCTCCGGGAAATTTAATAATTTCAAAAGATCCCACAGCTCATTCCAAGGAACCTAGATGAAGGCAGGAAGATCAATGCCCTCTCTTACACCTTCTTCTAGAAATAGTACATTTAATATTTGTTTTAAAGACTGACCAAAGGAAGTATGTGTAGAACGCCGCTGAAAGGACTATCAATACTCACACATGGTGAAGGCAAGAGCTAGCATTTTCCTCCATTTAGAATGTTTCTATCTTTCAAAGTCAAAAGCAATGCCAAATTCCAACTCTTTTTCCTTCTTGGATTGTCTGGACACTTTCTGTGTGCACTACAGTAGACTTACGGTTCCCTCTCTTTCGTTATTCACAGTGTAAGAGAATAGTTACACCATTTAACATACCACTGTTTCTGGGGTTGCTACGAGAAGCACCATAAGCTTCATGCATTAGAAAACAGAAATTTATCCTCTCAGTGCTGGAGGCTGGAAGTCTGAAGCCAACAGGTTGGCAAAGCCACGTTCTCCCCCAGGCCTGTAGGAAGTGGCTGCATCCTCCCCATGGCCAACTTCTGCTAGTCATTCTTAGGTTTAGGCAGCATGATTCCAACCTATGCCTCTATCTAGATGGTCTTCTTCCTGTCATATGTATCTGCGTCCAACTTTCACTTTTCTTAAAGTGCACTGGATTATGGTATGATTTGGGACTTGGATGTTCCCCAAAGGCCCCTGTGTCAGAGGCTTGATCCTACCATAGTGGTGTCTATCAGGAGATGGTGGAGTCTTTCAGAGGGGTAGGGAAGTTGTTTGGATTATGGTTTCAAAGGCGACCATGGGATTCTGGCCCCTCTGCTCTTTCTATTGTTTCCTGGCCATGAAGTGAACAACTGTGGCCAACTGTGCCCTCCACCCATTTCGTGCTATCTCTTCCCAGTCATCTAAGAAATGTAGCCAACTGACCATGTACCAACACCTCCAGAACTGTGAGCCAAAATAAGCCTTTATTTTTTATAAGTTAGCTGACAGAAAAGACAGAAAACTGACTAGCACAGTAGGACTGAGAAGATAAGGAAAATTGTTCACATGCAAAGCAGTGAAGCATCATGGGATATTCAGATATTTATAAACCTCTTAGTTAAGAGTGCATTTAGGGAATCAACAGGTTTATATTACAGTAGTATATTCCCTTTAGTAAATAGACAAATATCTTGACTGAATGAATGTTTCTTGTATTTTTCTACCTTATATTTAAAAAAATATTTTATAGGTTTGAAATTTTAAGTAAATAAATTTCCAGCATTATATTGGTCAACTTGTCCATTGCTGGGACAAAATTCCTGATATACACAACTTGAAGAAGGAAATGGTTTGTTGGTTCATTCTTTCAGTGGCTCTAGTTCATGGTCTGCTGGTTCCATGGCTGTGGATTTGAGGTGAGGGAGAGCATTGTGGTAGGAGAGTGTGAAGGACCAAAGCTGCTCACTTCATGACCACAAGGAAGCAAAACACAGGGGAAGAGCAACAGTGAAAGATACAGCCCCTAGTGACCCATCCCCAACTGATCCCCACCTCTTAAGAGTACTGGGCTATGAGCATCTGGATTAATTCACTGATGAGCATTGAACACCCATGATCAAATCACCTGGCCTGCAGTCTCTTGATCCAGTCAAGTTGATGATTAAGCTTACCTGCTTTTGGATAGACAGAAATGTGTATTTGTATATGAATGTGTATATGTGTATTTGTGCTCTGCATTATAGAATATTCTATCTAGGCAAGTAACGGGTGTCAATTTTATCTATTACATTAGTAATTGCTTGAAAAGATAAGTTTCTCTCAGCATCTGTGAAATAATACTTCTAGTAAAACATGTTGAATTCCTTAGACCAACAGATATGTCTTTCAATATAGAATATTCACTTTGAAAATTCTAGTTTATCTTTACCAGTTTATTAGGAAAGACTTCCACCATTACCATCATTATTCTTGACACACAAAAGGAGAATACATACAAACATTTTATATCTTTTCATTGAGATCTTTTTCTTTGTAGAATAGAAACAAATCCCAGGCTCATAGTCTATCATCTGCTATTTCTTATTTGTTCATTTACCAAGACCAGAACATAGCTGACTGCATGGTCCTCTGGTAACCCTAAGGAAAGTCCAGAGACACTGCCCCAGTCTTAGTTGCTGTGCAGATGAGAGTCTCACAAAATAGAGTGGAAGGTGGTCGTTCAGCCAGATAGCCAACTTAGTTGAGAATGGACAATGTTTGTTTCTTGTTTACTTTGCACCTCCTATTGCTTCATTTGCCTTTGGTTAGAACATTTGCCAAGGTACTGTCCCTTTGGCATGAATCAGAGTAGAGGATGTGGTTACACAAGTTTGGAATTCACATAGTGGCAACTACCCATGATGCAGTCCTTTCCCACATGGTCAGCACTGGAGGATAAATGGGTTATTGTGTCTTGGCACCATGGCTGTGTCCCTGACCTGCCAAGTCAAAATCTCACAGGGTGGTTAAGGGACTCTCACAATGCTTCTGAAATCTCTTCTTTGGCAGACATCATATAGGTTGTGCCATCTTACATGACGGAAATGGAAAATGAGGAAACATAGGTAAGATGGAAGAAATAATAACAGATGGACTATGTCAGTCAGTGAAAAAGATAAATGAGGTGAGCAAAACAGCAGTTGAGAAGTCTATTTGTGATACAGTGTTCAGAGACTGCAATCATGGCCCTCCGAGTGAGGCTGACAAGGATTTAATGTTACTGAACTAGGAAAGAGTACTGAAGCGGCAGCTACGATGGTTCTCAAAGGCCTGTGGCTGGACAGGGTAGAGTCTAGACAGGCATGAGGATCACAGAGACACAGAAATAGAGGGAGGATCAAAAAGAGCTTGAAATATCATCAATGAGGATGGAGTCAATGGGGAAAATGCCAGATGCCAGCTTCTCAATAGGAGGTCAGACATTTACACTGGTGGTGAACAGAAAGATGATTCACTAAGATGGGAAAAGTACTTGTGTATCTAGCCATTGGTTTAAAAAGTCAATGCAATAATTCAGCTTTGTGAGTTTAATATATCCACTCATCTTCTCTTTTAAAAAAATTATTAACACACAATATTTAAGTGTTAATTTTATTTCCTGGCAAATTATTGAGCAAATATGATGCATATTAGATTTGCTACTTATAATATTTGAGATGACTTTATACTCTTGGTCCAGTTCTTAATTCTCACAGATTATATTCCCAAAGACATTCTTAGACACTTGATTCTAATGATAAGCCAAAAAAGCAGCTGCCCATAAACTACATTTTAGTACTCAGCAGTCAAGTTACAATTATGTTTTCACAGACAAGCATACATCTAATTGGGAAGATATTTGACTCAGTGTCTTTGCCGCCCTGAGCACTGATAGTGGATCCTTGAAGTTGCAAGGGAAATTTAGAGGAGTTTAATTACTAAACAAAGCCACTGGTTTTATTCATGTACTGTATGGGCCTTTTAAGGGGTATCCTATTTACCTATCAGTTATATTAGATTCTTGTAGTAGATTGATAACTGGTAATCAATTTAAATACCAGCTGAACTGAATCAGCATAGTGCTGATCATGGATGGCCCACCTGAGGACTGTTGACAGTATCAAAAGGAGACCTGGAGAGAAAGAGTAGCGTTGTGGGTTCTCCTAAGTGTTGTTATTGTTTGGTGCCCTTGGTTCTCCTGGAGGAGCTTGTCATGCTGGCTCCCCTGATATGAACTCAGCTGTTATCATCAGAGGAGCTCAGAACCTTGTTACTAAGAATGGTTGTGGTTCACTTTGGGGGAGTTTTAGTCCTTACTTTGAGCATTGTTTCCTGGCTCCACAGAGGAAGATGTGTGCTGTTTAATCTCCAGGAGAAGTCTGTCACGCTGGTTTCCTGAAATGTACTCAGCTGGTCTCATCATTGGAGGAGCTCAGGACCTCATTGTCGCCGAGGATGGCTGTGGTACGTTTTGGGGGAGCCCTGGTCCTTATTTTGAGTGTCACTTCTCGGCTCCAGTGTAGAACCCCCAACCTACTGGCACAGATCCTTCACCCTGCTGGCATGGACTTTCTAGCTTCCACTGTTGACCTTTGGGCCTTCCCAGCACAGATTCATGAAATAGACTTGCATGAGTCATTGTTGTAGGTTCTAAGTTTTCAGCTGAACTCATGCAGGTTATTGCCATGTGTTGTGGTCAGGGGTTGCAAGGATGACATACAGGACACATAACTTATAGTATTATTTGTAATGGTCACCCAAGCAGTCAGATACAAAGAAAGTGCAGGAAATCTGTCCACGACACTAAAGCTTAGAAAATCCAGCCGAGGGCCTGGATCCCATGGCAATAACCTGCATGCGTTCAGCTAAAAACCTAGAGTTTATGACTCATACAAATCTATCCCATGGATCTGCCAATAACACCTGAGTTCATATCAGGGGAGCCAGCATGACAAGCTCCTCCAAGAGAACCAACAGCTCCAAACAACAACACTCAGCAAGCAGCATGCTGATTCAGTTCAGCTGGTATTTAAATTGACTACCAGTTACCAATCCACTACCCCATGGGATCCAAGCCCTCGGCTGGATTTTCCACGTCTTTAGTGTTGTGGAAAGATTTCCTGCACTTTCTTCATATTTGACTCCTTGGATGACCATTATAAATAACATAAATTTTGTGTCCTGTATGTAATTGTTCTCCTTGCAACTCCTGACTACAACACCTCCCTTCAGATAGAAATATTTCAACTCACATAAAATTATACTAGATATTAGCAATTACATCACTTGATAATATAACAGCTGTATTGAATCATCCTATTTCCTTCCTTTCTTTTCTGTTTCTTCCCTTCCTTTCAGCAAAAGTTTACTAAGTATACATTAAACACCATGCACTATGACCAGATACTGGATGACCCTGAAAGAATTTTGAAGGACACAGTCCCCACTCACAAAGAGTTCACAATCACAATCCAAGCACAGGAGACAGAAATGTGGAACTGGGCCAGAGTGTGAACAGCACCTCATAGAAAGTGGCATAAGGCACACAGAGCAAGTTCTTCTGCCAAACAGGAGGTAAAGGAAGAGGCATTTATTGAAGGCTTTTGAAACCCTCACCTGGAAGAATTTATAACTGGAGGGGCTTGCAATGCAAAAATAGGTGAAAGAGAACTCAGTAAGGGAACCTGTTACAAAGCAAGAGAAATTCCATCGTACTCCAAAATGCAAAAGATAGTATTTCGGAGAAAAATGAAAGATGAGTGGAAGAAGAAAAGAAAAGTGGTTTCCAGGTAACAAAGAGTTTCAAATATCATGCGAAGAAGTGTAGACTTTCCCTAAATGATATAAAGAAGAAAAAATGAAAGATTGCCAGCAGAGAAGTGGCCTTATGTATAGTAGATAGTACAGTATTTTGAATTGCCATTCTTCTAATCTCTGTTTTCACAGAACTACGGTTTCTTTACCCTGTGACTCTGCCCACTACCAACCCCAGCACAGTTCGAGGTACCCGAGGTTGAGCAATCTGAAGGAATGGTGTTATTTCCCTTTGTAACTTCATTTTCTCACTAAAATGCTAAGCTCTATGTAAGCTAAAAGATGGAAGCTACAGGGCTGTCATGAATATGGAGAAGCAGAGGAGCACACAAACAATGACTGTAGTAGAATTGCTGCTGAGAAAATGAAGACTGAGATTACAGTCAAGTCGTGCATGTCCACCTGGAAGGAGGAAGAAAGATGTATCTTGATACATAGATGGTAGCAAGTGTAATACTATGGTTGGTGCTGAAAAGCAACATTTTGAGCCAAATTACAACATATTAATGAAAGCACAGATAAAGTCAGAAGATTGTTAGGTAGAAATAATAAGGATGGAGATGGTTTCAACCAGCAGCCTGAAAAGTAGTTGTTAGTGGAAGTTAGTAATAATTGCGTGTGATCAGCAACAGAAGGTGAGAGAATTATGAGCTATGAGGAAACATTAGAAAGTGAGGGGATGACAAGGGTGTGGTATACTCTCAGGAAGAGCCAAGTTTTTGTTTTGTTTCAAGCCAAGTGTCACAGAGAATAAATTTGGAGAAAGACCCCTATGTAAAACGCATTGTCCTGGAGAGAGGGCTCAGTGGAAAACAATAGAAAGAAGGTAAAAACACAAAATTGAGTTAGGGAGAGCAAACACATTGCATTAAAATTGTCTTGGAGAAAAAAAAATCTCTTTGTATCCATCTCAGGTTGGGAATGAGAAGAGATTGACATCTGCGTTGTACCTGAGCTGTTTCTAAGCTGACAGTGAGGAATAAGGCACATTTGCAGGCAAGCTCTGGTCTAGTGCATAGCATCATTTTTCTGCTGGAAACTCATCTCCCAAAGCCTCCGAGGCGATGAGTTTGCCTTCTTAGGGGGTGGAGTTCTTAAACAAATGGGTAAACGAGAATTATGCCTCTGTCATTTTTTTTTACACTTTTTTTTTTTTTTGCGGCACTGGGGATTGAACTCATGACCTTGTGTTTGCCAGGCAGGCACTTAGGCCGCTGAGCTACATCCCCGGCCCGCCTCTGTCATCTTAAAGGAGAGACGTCCTTTTAGAGCAACCTTGTTTCTGGTGAGAGATCTGAACTCCAATTATTGGCTAGAAACGTCGAGATAGAAACCTGGCTTGTGCTGGTGACCAGTTGTGACCCATCTCAACCAGTTAGTTTTTCTCTTTTGAAGAATAAATTGAATGTAGGAATCCATGCAATAAGTAGCATCGGATTCTTTCTAAAATGTTGGATTTCATCTAACTGAATATTAATATCATTTCTGTTCAACAGTTCTTGGGCAAATGTGTGGCAAGAGTTTTGATGGTCAAAAAACAATTCCCATTTACTGAGCACCTGTATGTTAGCACTGCTTAGGGCTTATACCATGACCTCATTCAGTTTTCCTAACAAAATAGTGAAGTCAGGTGTGGTTATGTTATGGTGAATACATTGTGTCAACTTGCACAGTTTAGAAGTTTAACTGAGAGACTCAGCAGGGAGCC
The DNA here is from genome assembly GCA_004365215.1 of Cuniculus paca. NCBI lineage: Eukaryota > Metazoa > Chordata > Mammalia > Rodentia > Cuniculidae > Cuniculus > Cuniculus paca. The sequence goes on along the minus strand of RJWT010049498.1, from coordinate 2,489 downwards.
AGGGTTCTTACTTTGTAAATATCCTCACCCTGTGCAAAGGAAGGCAAGCACATGTTGTGAGTGTTACACCCACCCTGAAGGGGGGTGGTGGCCTGTGTAAAATAGAAGGGTAGAGAAGAGGCTTGCCTTTTCTCTTTTGCTCTGGCTGCTGCCTTCAAGAGCTGTCCCTGTGCCGTGCCACCTTGCCTTGGACCCAGCTGATTATGGACTGAAATCTCCAGAAACTGTGAGCTAAATAAACCTTTCCTTGCTTCACTTTGGTGTCAGGTGTTTGTCTCAGCAACTAAGGAAAAGTAACCAATACAGGTTACCACTATTTTCTTAATGAGGAAGAAGAGAGATGGAAAGTTACATAATTCTTCCAGGCTTGCACTGTTAATATGCTTAAGAGTTTGTCCAGCCTCTTGGCCATTTGTAGAACGTCCAATGAGTCAAGGAGAGATATTTTCTTGTCCTACATGCATTTGTGATCCGTATAATGTAGTTGATAATTTAGGATTCATCTTCCAGAAACTATTCTGCAATTCCCCAGACAGGATACTTGGAATGTTAGTAAATGACTGAGCCAGCAAAGTCAGCACTGTGGAGTGGGGTAAAGATGTGATCATAGGGCCTACGTGGCCAGAATTTCCCATATCTGTGGATAACCAAGTTAAAAATCTGCAGTTTTTCCCAATTTAAATAGTAAATAATGAAAATATGGGAAAATTCTATATTAACTAAATTTTATGATGAATTTTGCAATAAAATTTAGATGAAGGTTTTAAGAAATGGGTTTAGGTAAACCAGATTGTCTTTCTTACCAATTTTTACTTATGTTCAGTTCCTTTTAATTTAATTATGTTCTCAGAATATGAGGATGTCAGTTTGAAATTTTCCTTAAGGTCAAAATTTTACATAGGACATTAATCTGCCTCAAAGCTCAACTCAAAGTTTTGCTTGAACTTAGCATTTTATTTTCTTTTAACACTAAATACTTAATTTTTTCTCACAGAAGAAATGTAAAGATACTAACTGGCTTGCTTAGAATTACTTTTAGCTTTTTAATTTTCTTACATCTTCCCTGTCTTTTTATATGAGTGGGAAAAATTGCAGTATGATTATGCAGAATACTTAAAATAGTAGTCTTTCCCCTGTTATGCCTAGCTTTTCTTTACAGTATTTAAGCTGGTTGAAATGTCTACATGCTTGCTCTTTTATCTTTAGCTGTTTTTCTAAATTGTGTCTCCTGATCTGAAGTAATTTTATGTAATGAAGCTTCATTGCATTTATTCTTAGAGAAGTAAGTTTTTTTTCTTAGATTGTTACAAAATCTAGCTTTACAAGTTTTTTATGCAAACATCTTCTCAATATAGCTCTTTTGTAGCATTATTTTCCCAGCGTCTCATTAGTTCCTCATAAAACCACAATTCTAAACTCAGACTTTTAGAGGTTGTTAATTTTCAAAGACTACCTAAAATTATTTCCTTTTATCAACATGGAGTATCCACTCTAATCTCTCAGTTTTAGGTGTATTCTTTGCATTCCAAGTTTCCTACACCTGTTCCACAAATAATTGAAATGCTTTGATAACTTGTGTCTAGTCTTTTATTCTTTTCTCATTTGAATGTAATAGTGGACATTGTACCAAAATTCTTACTTGTTTTCACTACTTGAGCCAACTTTAAAAGTGCAGATGATTCCCATATTACATTATGAACCCATTTTCAATTTGTGCCTCTAGTCCCTTTTCTGCAGTTATTGCTCATAAATTCCTAATTATAATTCTAAATATCTTGCATGTCCATATCCCTTTATATATGTGAGATAAATGGTGAATTGCATGTCTTTTCTTCCTTGAATAGGTATTTGGGAATCACATAGCCATGGATATTATTGAAACTGTAACACTTTCTTAATGCATGTTGAGAAAAAGAACAGTACATTTCTGTAACATTTAAGAATTGGTTTTCATCCCCACAAAGGACTAAGCTAAAAGAGAGAGGGCTATTTTGTCTTAGAACTCTATAGCTTCAAAGAAATGAACAAACACAGTGGGATGGAATATACATGCTTGAATATTTGTCCCTACAGTTCTTTAACATTCTGCAAATTCACTTTAAAGCACCCTGGAGACGTAGCCCACTTCTGTGATCTTCAACAATAACACTTTGAGTAAAGGGAAATAATGCAAGCTGAGCCTCATTAACTCTGTTATTGCCTGTGCGGGCTTTGTACACTCTAGCGTGGCTTGGAGACAAACAGAGAGACGGAGGAGTCAATAGACTCTACCACGTCATTTGTCTTAACTCACTCAGGCTGCTCTGACAAAGTAACTGAAGCTGTAAAATTTATAAACGATAGAAATGTATTGTTCGTAGTTCTGGAAGCTGGGAAGCCCAACTTGAAAGACTAGCAGATTCGATGTCTCACGAGCACCTGTTCCTCATAAAAGGTAAGTGCGGCTGTCCTCACAGGTGGCTTAAACAAAATCTGCACAAAGATGTGTA
>RJWT010049497.1:0-10992 GCA_004365215.1 Cuniculus paca | reverse complement strand
GGAAACTTCCAACGGGGCCTGTCTCGGCGCCACCAAACAATGGGAGCGCTTTCCTCAATTCCTCCCCAACCTTACCCTCTGCCACCAAGTGCATTTCTGACCTCTGGTGAGCAACAAAAGACAGCAGAAGCTTGAACCTCAGTTCCTCCTCCAAATTCATACTAACTCCTGAAATGGGGCCCCAAGTTATTCCTACGGGAGTCTATGGGTCTTTGCCTCAAGGAACAGTGGGTCTACTACTAGGTTGTAGCAGTCTCACACTAAAGGCCTCCAGGTTTTGCCTGGTGTCATTGATGCAGACTATACAGGGGAAATCAAGGTTATGGTTCAACCCACTCAAAACATTGTTCAAATTACCCCAGATTCTTGTATTGCTCAATTGGTTATTCTTCCCTTGACAAAAATTGGAAAATCTATAGACAATGACAGGGGGCCCAAGGGCTTTGGGTCTTCCAATACTTATTGGGTTCAACAGATTAAGCAGGATCATCCTGAGATGGAATTAATCACTGAAGGAAAAGCATTTAAAGGACTTTTCAACACAGGAGTGGATGTTTCTGCTATTGCCCAAAAGCATTGGCCAATGGCATGGCCTCTGGATATGGCAACTACACATCTACAGGGTGTGGGCAATATTTCTCACCCTAGTAGAAGTGTTAAATTGTTGACCTGGAGGAATGCAGAAGGCCACTCTGAACATTTCTCATCATGTCGTCCCCCATATACCAGTCAATTTATGGGGTTGTGATGTATTACAGGATATGGGGGCATTTCTGGTTAGCTGTAACTCCTTGGTGACTCATCAGATGTTACAACAAGGTTTTCTCCCCACTCAAGGACTTGGTAAAAACAATCAAGGAAGGAGAGAACCACTTCCAATGGACCCTAAAAAGGACCATTTTGGCATAGGATACTCACCTTCACATTTTTTTGGGGGGTGCTTCTCTGATACCACAGAGAAGATAATTTGGATGTCTGATGACCCTGTTTGGGTTGATGAGTGGCCCCTTTCTCAGGAGAAACTTGTAGCAGCTCATTCACTGGCTAATGAACAAATGATGGCAGGACATCTAGAACCTTCCAATAGCCCTTGGAATATCCCAATTTTCATAATAAAAAAGAAGTCAGGAAAATGGAGATTATTACAAGATTTATTATTTGTTAATAAAACCGTGGAACCTATGGGAGCATTTCAACCAGGATTTCCCAGTCCCGTAGCTATTCCTTTGCATTTTGCTCTCAGGGTGATTGATTTAAAAGAATGCTTTTTTACTCTTCCCCTTCATCCTCAGGATAAGAAACATTTTGCACTTAGTCTACCTGCATTAATTATCAGGCCCCTATGTACACTTCCAGTGGTGTTGTCTGCCACAAGGAATGGCAAATGGTCCAACTTTATGTTAAGAGCTTGTGGCTGCAGCTATTTTGTCAGTCTGTCAGGCTTATCCATCTATTTATCTTACTCATTAAATGGATGATATACTATTGGCACATGAATCTTTATCCACTTTGCACCAAGTATTTATTCAATTAGGCAATGCCCTTGATAGTGCTGGCCTAATTGTGACCCCTAAAAAGGTGCAAACCATGGCACCTTTTTCATATTTGGGTTACATCATCCAGCAAAGACATATTGTGCCCCAAACTCTTCAGATTCAAACTAATTACCTTGCAACCTTATCTGATTTTCAGACTTTACTTGGTAATACTAATTGGCTCCACCCAGCTCTTAAGCTAGCAACTCATGATTTAGGTCCTCTCTTTGACATTCTCAAGGGGAACCCAGCCCCTACATCTCCAAGGACACTCACATCAGAGGCTAAAGTTGCTTTGGACAAAGTTAATCTGGCTCTCTCTAATGCTCAACTTTCTAGAGTTGATCCAGGTTTGCTCTACTCAATGCATGCCCACTGGGGTCCTTTGGCCATCTCAGGAGCCTTTACAATAACTACATATGCCACATACTCCACAAAAAAACCATTGCTCCCTTTTATGAGGCTGTGGCAGAACTGATCACACATGGGCAAACACACGCTATGCAGCTTTTTGGTTGTGAGGTGCAAACTATCATTGTTCCCTTTTCTTCTGTCCAACAACAGAGGCTATGGCAATTTTCATTCTCTTGGCAATCTGCATTGGCTAACTTCCCCAGTATTATTGATTGTCATTATCTTCCAGATAAATTAATTCAATTTGCTTCCCTCACACACTTTATTTTTCCTTCAAAAATAAGTTCAGTCCCCATAGTAGGAGGTCTCTCTATTTTTACAGATGGGTCATCATCAGGCAAAGGAGGTTATACAAGGGCCTCCTCTTCCCAAATACAGGATACAGGTTTCTCTTCTGCACAAAAGACTGAATTACAAGCTGTCACATGGACCTTGCAGGATCATTCATCCACTCCCATTAACCTTTTTTCAGACAGTGCCTATGTTTGTCGTGTGATGCTCCACATTGAAACTGCCATTATACACACTAGTCAAGAAGATCTCTTTCACTTATTTCACACACTCCAACTTGCCATTCAATCACGCCATGTTTCCTGTTTTATTGGTTGTTTATGTTCCCATTCCCAATTACTGGGGCCTCTCACCAAGAGAAACAATGCAATAGACAGATTGCTGGCTACTGTCACCGCTGCTCCCTCAGATGCCATTCAACAGGCTTCTGCCTCCCATGCCACATTCCATCAAAATGCTTCTGCCTTGCACAAACAGTTCCATTAAACTCGAGAACAGGCTCAACAAATTGCTAAACAATGCTCCTCATGTGTAATACATCTTCCCTCACTTTCCATGGGGGCTAATCCTGAGGGTTACATGTCAGTCATCTCCAGCAGATGGACGTCACTCACATTCTTGAGTTTGGCTCTCTATGCTGCGTCCATGTTTCAGTGGACACTTTCTCGGGACTTTGCTTCTGCTCGCACTGGTGAAGTGGCTAAACATGTCACTGCTCACTGCTTGGATGCCTTTTTGGGCACTTAAGACTGACAATGGCCTGGCTTATACAAGTGCTCCCTTCCAAATGTTTTATAAAACTTTTCATGTTTCACTTACCACAGGAATTTCCTATAACCCTCAAAGTCAAGGAATTGTTGAGTGTGCCCATCATATGCTCAAGATTCAATTACAAAAACAAAAAGCTTTTCCTACAAAATTTATACCTCATAATAGACTTCATTTGGCAGTATATACTATTAACTTTTTAAATTCTACTAAGGATGGTATTACAGTAGCAGAAAAACAATTTAATCAGGTAAAGATAAAAGGGTTAGGAAGGGTCCTCTGGAAGGATCTTTACACTGGACAATGGAAAGGTCCCAGCCCAGTACTCACCTGGGGTAGAGAGTACGCTTGTGTTTTCCCAGAGAATGCTGAATGGCCCACCTGGGTGCCAGAGCATGCTGTCTGGCTATATGATGAACCCAAAGCCAGAGAGGGAGTTGATTTCACCTCTCAAGAAGCAGATGTTCAGTCCTATGACAGTGATGCCTTGCAGACCACATCACAACTGATAGAAAAGGATGAAGCTAGAGCCAACCTTAACTGACCCAAGATGACCAGAAGATGGTAACAAAAAATAAACCAGAGGTCTAAAATAGATAAGAGTGTATTCTAAGTCCTATGATAAAAATACATGTTAACTATAGATAAGATTTTGTCTTTTCCCAATTCTTTTATAAGAGCTCTCTGCTAATTGACCTACAACAAATCTGACTAGTCTATTTATAATTACAAATTCTACAATTGTAAAAAATTACTGTAATTCAACTTGGCTAAAATATATTCCAGTGCACTCTGATTGTGTAAGATGTTTGTCAGTCTGCCTGTGTATCTGTTTGTCTGTCCAGTCTGTTAAACTGTTGTTGAAAGTCACTGAGCTAGTGATTGCTCACATGTGCAGAGCCAAAAGCACAAGTGCCTGTACAGGAGTGCCCAAGGGCATGGAGCGCCTAAGAAATGCCCTGAGGGCATGGGGTGCTGGAGGTGAGTAGGTGTTCCAACCCAGAGGACTCAGGGTGTAAGAAGTGAGCTAGTTCAGCAAAGGGGCATGACACAAGTGTATAAAGGGCCCCTGGGAACTTAGAGAGTTCTTGTAGACACGAACAACTCTGCTTGTTTTTACATCTGTTTGAATCTGTACAGATCATCTGTCCATGTTTGCCCATTTGTTCATTCTGTAAACAGCTATTCCTTTTTGAGCTCAACAATTTTTTCTCTTTTTTTACATTTTGGGTCATTTAATCAAAGTTTAATTTGGGTAGTAGACTTAAAAAGCATGATTCTACCTGAGTTCCCAGTTAGTCCAAATGATGCTAAAATTGGTTGTGTAAATGTAATGTACATTGTTGTTTATCATAACTTGAGAGTCTCTCATTGTTCAAAAATAACTATGTTAAATGTTATGGTTGCAGATTTAAGTAAAAAAAATTATTAAGATGATGTTTTGGTTACTTTTCTCTCACTGTTGAAACAAAATACCTGACACCCAAAGTGAAGGAAGGAGAGGTTTATTTCTTACAGTTTTGGGGGTTTCAGTCCATACTTAACCGGTTCTAAGGCAGGATGGCATGGCTGAGGGGCAGCCATTCATGGCAGCTGCAAGCAGCAAGAGCGAACCAAGCAAAAGAGGGAAAAACTCATCCTTTCTGACCTTATTGTATGTCAGTTCCACCCCTGGGTGGGTGCAGGACTCACACTGCCAATCCCAGCACTAGACAGCAAGTCAATCACAAATCTTAGATTCAGCCATTTCCATGACTACATGAGGCTTGGGGGCCACCTAGATACAAACCATAACAGATGATTCAACAAAATCCCTTAGGGTGGGGAGAGACTGTTGGACAGGACTTCAGCTGATGAATAAGAAAGTGGCCACCTGGTAACATTTAGCCAGCTCTTGTTCATTGATCAGAGAGGCCAGTGATCTCCATACCCTTATGGGAGTCACCCCAACTAAAGTTATATAAAATATTATTGTAATAGGTTCACATTGGTCATCATTAAAAAAATACAATAAGGTTTTTGATTTAAACATGCTCCTATGAAGGTTTTCATGAGCTATGACAGATTGTTATTAACCTCAAGGTGTATCAATGTAGTCATGCTTCCTGATGTACAGATTTTCCAAAATGTAAAAGGGATTGTTTATGGTGACAAAATATTCAGATTCAGACCTCTGCCTGTAACAAAAACTTATGAGATGTACATCCTACTAAAGGTAATAAAGTCAGGTAAAAGCTTCTTATATATTAGATAGGGAGGATTGACTAAAAGGAGGTATTTGATGTCAAAATGAAAATTCAAGTGTGTTACAAAATGTCATCATGGTTGTCATGCTACAATGTTCCATATGGTTTGACTTCTAATTTTCTGTGTAAAATATGTAACTGTTAACACTCTACAAGCATTCAAATGTTAAAACAGGTATTCAAATGTTAAAACATCTGTGTACAAATAACAGTTTCATTTTATGTTCTAAAATGTTTCATATTTAGATAAGATAATAATGTTAAGCTTACTGCCTCTAACACACTGTACTGTTATCAATCTTTTCTTCTGGATGTTCAACAACTGAGGTTTAGTGACCAAAAGTTAGGTAGATGGGCTAAGAGGATAGCCAATATTTTGGCCCTAGCCCTTCGAGGTCAATGAGAACCCAGGATATTAGAGAACCTCTGCTGTAACATCTGATACTCAGTGAGTTCCTGAACTTCTGATCAAGAAGACTGTGAGACCACAGAGAAAAATGATCATCAATGAGTAGTGTGCCTAAGGAGAGTCACCAGGAGAAACAAATCTCCCAAGCATTCACAGAAAGCAACCTGGTCAAGCAATGGCCATGACTCATCCAGAGGGCTAACACTGACAGAACTAAGAGGTGCCATGCGTGGTTCCAAGGTATTCCTGAGGAGACTTAACTGACGTTGATAGGTACAAAAACTGACTGTATTTAAAACAGGTCTCACTTTAACTTGGTTTTGAACATCCTGCAGAAAATGTACAACTACTAGAGGTATATAAAACAGCACCATAGTATATGTTAGTTATAAAAGAAACACAAATCAGTAACACCTTCTGACACTTGCCAGCTACACTGATAGCTGTCTACTGTTATGGATTAATGGACTTCACAGGGTTTCAATTGTGCAATGCAGGGACTTAAAATTCTTGGACTGCACCTAAAATAAAAAGATCTTCTACAGAGTTCTCCAACACAGCTCCCCCCAGCTTTAACTGACCACTCATCCTGTGCTACAACAAAACAAAAAAGAGGGATATGTTGGGAGCCCTGGAAGCTGAAAATTGACCACATGTGTAGGGCTGCAGCATGGGCAGGACATGACCATACCAAAATAAAGAGTGCCCATGCAAGCCACATGAAGAAGTTGCTATAACTCAGAAAAACACCAAGGCCCTAGACAATCCAAGCAATGGGTTGGTAGGCATCAGGGTTGAAATTGACATTATCCTTCCAAGTATAAAAATAAAAATGCTACATTGGTTGACCTGTTCCTTCTTTCTCATCAGGAGAGCAAGGGCTCTGACTGAGCCCAGCTTTGTCTCTTCTTTATTTTCTCATCCTCTTCACCCCAAGAACCTCAAGGGCCACATGAGTTGTGGCATGAAACCATATACTAAATCCTTTGAAACTGAGCCAGAATAAATGTTTCTTCTATAATGTGATTATTTCAGGTAATTTTGTCACAGTGACAGAAAGATGACACTCACAGCTTAAATATCTGGGACTAGGATCGGAACATAGAAAGGATCACATAAATAAATTATGTTTACACAAGCACCTAGGTGCCCTGGCAGGGCTTGGATATGAGCTCAGGTCTATCTAACTCTAGAGCCTACACTATTCCCTAGTTTATGGGTCACACATTTAACTATTATAATTGTTTCCCAGTAGCAGAGAGTGACCTAAGGTTTCATGCATGCTAGTCAAGTACCACTGAGCTATAGAACCAGTCCTAAATGCAGTCACTTTGTAAACACCAGTTGTTTCTTAGATATACAAGAAAATTAAACTTGTTGGTAGGACAATGGTCTCCTCCCAAACACTGCGTCTGAACTACAATGCCTTTCCATCGTGTAATGTATGTTTGTCAAATGGTACAATCTGGCAAGAAGGATTTATTATTTATCAGATAGCCATCCATTCATTTATCAAATATGTATTATGCCGAAGTTTAACAACAGTCAGAGTGTAAGACAAACTTTGTTTTGGAAGTAAATACTAAGCCAGAGGTAGCAAAGGTTTTGTTTTTATGTGAATAGTCACCCAATGATAAAAGTCCTCAGCCTAATGATTACCTAAATAAAATGACAGTTCTGACACACATCTTCTTCACACCCTGAAGAAGAACAGTTTTCCACTTAGCACCAATTTCTGTCCACCAATTCCACAGATTCTGACTTGCCCCAAATAAATTCCAAATGCTGTTCTTAGAGTAGCATTTTAACATCCAACCCAATTTGAGAATTCTGTTCTCAAGTCACTCATTCATCTCTCCTTTGATACCTAACAGGACATGGAAGTTTCTTCAAATTTTGGACTAGTCTGATCTTTCAAGAGTTCCTCTCTTCTCTTTTCTTTTTTCTTTTTTCTCTTTTCTTTTTTCTCTTTTCTCTTTTCTTTCTAAAATTCTTTCTTTTCTTCTTCTCCTTCTTCTCATTCTTATCCTTCTCCTCCTCCTCCTCTTCCTTTTCCTTCTTCTTCCTCTCCTCCTCCTTCTTCTTTTTTGCTCTGATTCATTTTTATTTCCCATATCCTATCTTTGCTTAGAAACTCTGTCTTTATTTTTAAATTTTATTTTAAAGGGAAAAAACTAATGGTACAAAATTTCAAAACAAGATAGTAGGAGAGTAACAATGGTTCGTACATTGTTATCTTGAAAGTAGTTGCTCATATTACAGGATTCAGGCATGAAAAATTGATCAAACAATATAAGTACAAACTTTCTTTTCAATGAATTGATAGCAATTAGTAGTATAATCATCTTAACTACTTTGTGCATAAGTATATATACTTTACTTGTCCCTTTCTTGTTTTCTTCTTTCCCCCCATCCCAGTTTCTCTTTCCTTTGGACAGTTTCTTCTCATTTCATGATAGGTATTGTACATTTTGCATCTTATTTACTTTTCTCTTTTCCTACTCTGGACTTGTGCTGTGCATTTTCCTGGACTAACGGCCAGTAACTCAAATCAGCCTCCCTTAGATCACACCGTGGGAGAAAGTCTGCCAATTGAATCCATCTATTTCCCACGGTTTTACAACGCTGGTTTTGCATACACGTTGTGTATTTTCTACTAACTCAGTGTCAGCGCTGCACGTATTATGCCCAAGGGTACCCAAGCACAGAAACAAAATTCCCAGGCACAAGATTTGCACAGGGCGGGTGGAGCTTTCTGTTGCTTCATTTTTCTGGACACGTTTCTCTATCTGGAAAACGGACTAGTTTCTAAGACTTGTGTCGGAATATCTCAGATTCCCCTTCCCAGTTAGGGAGAGTAAGAGGTGGAGGATAAACAACTTCAGGAAGAAGAACCACAGAGCCTCTCACTGTGCCTCAGCGCTCCCTGGACACTGCGGCTGAATCCCTGACAGTCAGGGGTCCTCTGTGACGCAGGAACCCTGCTCACTGCAGGCTGGCAGCCCCGGGGAGGCTCCGAGGCAGGAGGCAAGTCCTGCTCATCTTCCCACCAGGACAGAGGAGGAAGCAGCACAGCTGCCCCGCACCACGGCCCCTTGCTCCCCATCGCGTGGCCACTGGAAAAGGCGCAGCCTGGGGACCCAGAGTCTCCGTGTTGCCCTGAGGGCACCGGATGAGCGCTTGCGGGCAGAGGCGAGGACTGGCACCCGGAAGCGGCCGCGCGGGTCCTCACCTGGGCGGCGGCCCCGCCACTTGGCCCACTGCAGGGTCAGGTCGCCGTCGGCCCGCAGGAAGAGCCCCAGGCCCAGCAGCAGCGCGCACAGAGCGAGCAGCAGGAGCAGCAACGCGCAGCCCATCGCGCCAAGAGAGGGTCCGAGCGGGAAGCCGCTGGCGCCCTGGGTCGGGAAATAAAGTGCAGCGCAGCCCCGCGAGCACAGTGAACAGGGAGGGGCCGAGCAGGCCGGGCTGGACCGCCCCGCCTAGCCCCGCCCAGGAGCTGTCGCCGCTGCTCCTGGGGCGTTAGGGAAACCGCTCCAAGGGCCGGAGCCCCAGAACCGCCCCGGGACCGCTGGGTGTGCTGGGCGTGTGCGCACGGGAGACTTGTGTCACGCGCGTAAAGGCATGCACGACCCCCTACTGGGTTTGTCACGTAGTCAGCAGGGTCTCTGGGGACTGCAAAACCTCTAACAGGTGTTTTGAGGACAAGTACTTTTATCCCAGGCTCTGTTTCTGCCTTGGGGAGAAACGAGCTTTTTATCTTTGAGTGCAATTCCTCCCTTCCCTCTTCATCCCCCACTGCTGTTCAGGGAACTGAACCCCTAAGCTAGGCGAGAATGACATTATTGAGCTACACCCAGACACACCAACCACGTACCTGTGTCTCTTACCAACTGAACTGTGCAAAGCAGACATTGCTACCATCAATGCCACCTTTGGGTCTCATGTCAACCGAATTTGGAAATCGCACTGCAAAGGACACTAGCCCATGACTGGGCTGGAAAGTGCCATTCCTTGGTGGTCGCCACTGAGTTCCAGAGCTAAGAGCAGGGGCCTGGAGCCACAAACAGAGCTGGATCTGGTGACTGCGCCTTTATTGATTCTGTATAAATGTTTCCATTGTCTGTACTCATAAACAGTAACTAGGGAGGTTTAAATGCAAAAATGAACGTGAAAGGCACAGTTACTTATCCACAGTAATTATATTTATTCTTTCCTTTGTAATTATTGGTATTAGTTATCTTTATGAGTTATTATTTATTCTTTCCTTTGCAATTATCATTTCAGGGTCTCCAATCTAAAAGACAGGAACTCTTGTGACCAGTTTTGGGGTTCTGGAAACTCTTTCCAGGTCCTTGGTGTCCTGAGAAAAGAATTGGGTAAGACACCCTAAAAATGTAGTGAGGAGTTTTACACTTACTAAAGGTAGGAAAAGAAGTAGGTTCTGCAGAGTGAGAATAGGCTCCTGAGAGAGTTCACAGTGGCCACACAGTGGATGGTGAGGTAATTTGCATTCCTCATTCTTCAGGCTGAGGTCAGAGCTAGGTTATGTTATCAAAAACCTGCTGAATTTCGTGCAGAAGAGTTGAACCTAGTGCTTTCTGATTGATCCTAGGTGTAGAGCATGGAAACTGTTCTGGAGATGTGTCCTGGATGTTCTTGATTGGCAGATCACACCAACTTGCTCAGCCAACTGCCCATGCCCTAATCTCCTGCCTCTTTTGCCCCTGAGAGATAAATCCCCATAATTTTTTGTGAGATGTTGAGAGTGCATAGGTTTATTGTCTTCACATAGTGTCTTTGTGTTGAAAGAGACTGTAGGCCCTACCTACCAGGGGCCTATGGGAATTATGTGCTAACTACCTTGGGATATGTGGGCTTACTGATTGGACTGAAAAAAAAATACCACTCAGAAGCCAAGGCGAAAGGAATTAGTGCCTACATGTCAAGAATGGTTGAACTGCCATTCAATAGGAGAAAGCTTGGTGAATTTTTCAGGAGAGTCATGGTCTGTAGTCTGGATGATCATCTTGGTCCTTGAATGGGTAAACTTCATTACTTTTTTCCATGGTCATGTCACATGGATTATTATTTTCCATACTTTTACTTGCAGTCTATCAATTTCTTTTTGAATTAAATGTATTTTTCACCTGCAGTATATTGTTGGATCTTGTATCTTGATCTGTTCTGCCAGTCTATTTCTTTTAATTTGTGAATTGAGACCATTTACCTAGATGGTTATTACTGAAATGTATTAAGTTAACCTTGTCATTTTTATTTTCCTGTTGTTGATTCCCTGTCTTTCCACTCTGTTTAATTGCTTGTCTTGCCT
>RJWT010049496.1:0-10994 GCA_004365215.1 Cuniculus paca | reverse complement strand
GCATGGCCTCCATCACCATTCTGGAATGTTACACTCTGCAGCTTTCTCCCCTGGGGAAAGTCTTTTATTTTTGTATCTTTGAGGCTGTAAAGGGGGGAGACCCGCTGCCTCTTCTTGTGATGCCTGTAGGCCATCTTTTGTATTCTGTTCCTTCTCAGCAATCGAGGTTTCAGCTCTATCTTTACAGTCCACAGCTTTTGGATCAAACTCACAACATTTTAAATCACCATGCTGGGCTCCTTGCTCTTGATTTCCAACATAAATCTGGCTAAAAGCCCCCAACAATAGCCATGCCACTGCCTCAACATTTGACTGCCTTGAAATTTCTTTTGCCAGATTAATCAGGCCACTGCCTTTAATCTCAGTCTCAGGAAAGTCTCTGGACATGAGCAGAATGAAGACAAACTTTCTGCCAAGCCATAGCACACATCGTGTGGAGTCCAACAACCAATGCAGTCCTTCTTCCCAGCAGAAACCTCTCAAGCCTGGTCTTTACAGGCAGGCTTTCTATCAGCCTTCTGGTCTCCTGAGCTCTGACCAGAATCTCCCCTACAGGGCTTCTATTTCAGGTGACATCTCCAAACATTTCCAAACTCTTCCCACAAACCATTCCCAAAGGCTCTTGAACCACATGGTCAGGTACAGTCACAGCAATGACCCCACTCCTGATACCAAATTCTGTCTTTTTCTCTCATTGCTGAGACAAAATACCTGACGCCCAAAGTGAAGGAAGAAGAGGTTTATTTAGCTTACAGTTTTGGGGGTTTCAGTCCATACTCAGCTGGTTCCAAGGGAGGGTGGCTTGGCTGAGGCACTGCCATTCATGGTGGCTGCAAGCAGCAAGAGCAAACTGCACCAAAGGGGAAAACACGCCCCCATTCCGACCTTACGTTGTATGTCAGCTCCACCCCTGGGTGGGTTCAGAGCTCACACCGCCAATCCCAGTGTTACACAATGAATGAATCACAAATGTTAGATTTAGCCGCTTCTATGACTACATGAGGCTTGGTGGGGGGGCCATCTATATACAAACTGTAACAATTGTTGTTTCAGAAACCAGTGTTTTTGAGGTATGTTGCCTTTACCAGTAGTCTATTTGGAACTTCACATATTTGAATATGAATTTTTTTCCTATTTTTATTTTCATAAATGACATGCCCTAAAATTTGATGATTCTCTGTTGTCATAGGTTCTTAACACTAATTTATGTTACGTGTTCCTATTTAACATGAGATAACAATGGCCCCAAACCACCTATTTTAGATACTAACTTCCAAACATATTGCAATTTAGAGTAGTTTGGGGGCATTTTTGTAATAAAGTATGACAGAACAGAAGTCCAATGCCATTGATTAGAAAATTTTGAAACTAAACACGAATACATAACCAAATCTTCTAAAATGTTTTAGGATTTTTCTGAGGAATGCACAAAGAAATATACACAGACTTTCGGTAATTTCCAAAACTGGCACATGCATGATATATCTATGATACAACTTTTTTCTGCTATTACTATCATTCTTTTTGACCTCCTATATAACAAAGATATGACTAAAAGAAAGGGGGGTATATAGATATACAGATACTGATCAATCGATGTCACTAGAAATTTATTTTGCTTCTAGAAAGTTTGCTCTAAGAGAAATTTCTTCTTGTTCATTATAAAAAGAAAAACAAATCATCATAGGATTTTGGGCAAATACTAGAAATATTCAGGACATTATGGAAGTGTCTGTTAAGTATGTTGGTTTTTAAGAAGGTTTAGGATGTGCAACACAGTTCATTGAGGAGCTGCCCGAAAGATGTGCTGTCCAGGATAGAAATGGCATTGAGCTTCTTTAGTGTCTGCCGTACAAGATGGTAGATTATATTCTAGCACTTTATTTTAGTGTGTGTGACATTCAAAAATAGCACTTTAAAAAGTAAAAGTATTTCCCCACCTTCACTGAAGCATAATTGTTAAAGAATACTACATATATTTTTGAGATGTACAAAGTGATATTTAATATACATATATAATTTGTGAAGTGATTAAATACACATTGAAAGAAAATGATGGGGTGATCCCACAGGAGTGAGAACTTAATATAGTGAAATAGTAAGACTGAAAGAGATTTAGGAGAAAATGAAAAATCCAGTTTAGAGTCCCGTGAGATCTGAGAACCTTACAAAATATATTCGGGTTTTAAATGCAATTTTTTATACAGTGAGTTTTCAGATAATTAGGCTTTGTGCTACAGGAACAAATAATATAAACTATGACTATTTAATTGACAATAATTTCCCCACTAACTATGAAACAGTCATAGTTCAATTTAGACAAAGTGCCTTCATATTGATACTTTTGAGCTTTAACATATTCTTTACTGGTTAGAAGACTTGTCTTCTCTGTGCAGATGCCTCTGTCTGTCCTATCAAACTAATGGTTTCTTTTCCTATGATCAGTTAATAGAAGTAGTTGACCAACTTTACCATATGAACAACAAGCCTGCAACAGAGTCAAAAACTAGAAACAAGTGGACAGCAACATTAACTTAGATTCCAGAAACAGGGCTAGATCTTTTTCTCAGAAAGCATGAAAAGTAAATGCACGAGAAGTAGGGACAACAGGTCTGTGGCAGCCAACTGAGAGAGCTGGGATGAAGTGGGTCATACTTTCCTTTTCAAGATGGGAAGGCAGTGTTCAACAATAAAAAATATTTACTGCAAATTCAGGAGGAAAATAAACTCTGACAAAAGATTTAAAACCCTCAGTAGAATGTAAAACATCAATATAAAAAATGATCTTGGTAAATCAAGAGGAGAATAGCACAAGCAGAAGACAGGACAAGTGGAGATGAACAAGTCAGGAAATAAAAATGTCCTACAATGAGATGAGATACTATTATTGATAAGATAACCATACATTCCCAAGAAAGTAAGACACGATAACACAATTATGAACTATATTGCAGAGAGTAAATAAAAGTTATTTTCAAACATCAAATTTAAATGTGTTGGGAAAACACTAAACTCTCCATAAAGTATAAAAATATGGACAAAACCAACTAAAAGAAGTTGATGCATATGGGGAGGCAGAAACTCAGAACCACAAGTAACAAAGACAGGAGTTTCTAAGGAAGACAAAGACAGACAACAAGAATAGCTAACTGCAAGAAACCCTCTCCAGAGATGAAGTAAGGCTCCTCTATGCCCATTGCAAATATATCAGGCAAATTTCCTATATTATATGTAACAAGAAAAATGTTGTGTTTCCTGATCTTTTGTAACAGCCTATAAAATTGAAAACACATATTGTTAAGGATTGAATATTTGTGTCTCCATAAAAGTCTAGCTTCACATTAATTGTAATTAGAAACAGTACCTTTGAGGATTAGTGTTCAAATATGATCCTAAGGGGGGAGTCCTTAGTATGTGATTAATCCATTTCCATTTTAGGAAAAAAAATGTACAGCTTATGGTCAGCATTCATCTGCTTTTCAGGGATTGAGAATTAGTATACTTTGTAAATGCAAATAACAGAATAGTATCAATAGAATGATGTCTTTTGTTTCCAAGTACTATTGATACACTAGAGAGATGTGAAAATAATGGCAAAAGCTAGATATTGCATGACAAACTATAGAAGTAAGGTTAGGATGGTTAGCCCAAGAGCTATTTTGGGTTAAACAATGAAGCCACAAGTGCCACTGGCTGCTCTTTTCAGGGCAAAAGGGAGTAATCTTTAAGAAGAAATGCCGAGGAAACCAGCTTGTCTCTTCTTTGAGGATGCAATGAGGCAGGAATCTACAAGCCAGGAAGAGAAGGCTCTCAGCCAAAACTGATCGTGCTGATGTCTTGCACTGCCCAGCTCCAGAATGTGGGAAAACATATTTTTGTTATTTAAGTCACCAAGTCTATGGTCTTATGTAATGACAGCCAAAATAGTTAAGCCAAATATCATTATCATTATTCAACAAAAATAATATCCCATATATCATTTATATAAAAATGATCGAAAAAAAGGGATATAGGTTCTTTGGCCTATGCAAGGAATTTGACCGGGTTTCAATGGGTTTGGATTAAAGTCATGAAAACAAAGGAGTAGAGGGGAAAAAACGTTCTTAATAGGTATCCTTAATGTCTAAGTAATAGGCAACGAATTTGGAAAGAAAAAAGTTATTGCTCATTTACAAATGGAACTGATAAATATTAGTCATATAGTCAAATTATTAGGCAAGATGGAAAGTTAGTCAAAATATTAAATAGTACTTAATGCTTAAATACATGTTGTGGACAAGGTTTACAAGGGAAAAGATTTAATACAGGACACATAATTTATAGAATTATTTTACAGTATGCACCCAAAGAGTCAAATGCAAAAAAGTGCAGGAAATCTGTCCACTTACTAAAGATCCAAGGAATTCTGTTGAGGGCTTGTATCCCACAGCAGTGTCCTGCACGAATCTAGCTGAAGACCTAGAGTCCATGGCAATGTCTTCCACGAGTCCAGTTGGAGGCCTAGAGCCCATGACAATGTCTCATGCAAGTCTGTATCAAGGATCTGCACTGGGAAGGTCCAACGGTCAGTGGTGGAAGCTAGAAAGTCTGCACCAGTGGGATGAAGGATCTGTGCCAGCATGCTGAGGAATCTGCACTGGAGCCAGGAAGCGACACTCAATGTAAGGACCAGAGTTCCCCTAAAAAGAACAGCAGCCAGCCCTATCAACAGTGAGGCTTAAGCTCCTGCTACAATGAAAACAGCGGAGTTCACATCAGGAAAGCTAGCACAACAACCTTCTCTGGGAGAATAAATAGCACGCAGCTTCCTTTCCAGTTCCCTCTATACTGTTGTCAACAATCCTCAGGTGGGCCTTCTACACCCAGCACCATGCTGATTCAGTTCAGCTGGGCATTACAAATTGACCATTAGTTAATCCACAAAACATGCATAGGTTTGCAACTAAATATACTTCAAAAGAAAACTGAAAAACCAAGCAAACCTAACAAACTTAATCAGTTAATTGACAAGTGCATAGGTATTGATGATAAAAAATTAGACTCCTAAATATTTGTGACCTAAGTATGGGAATAAAAGGCTATTTTTTTTTCCTGAATAAGTCAGTTTAGCAGCATGTTAGAAGTTATGTGTCAGAACAGCAATGCCAATACCAGCTTCCTTTCTTATGTATTGAAATCAACCCTGTGAAAATGGCTTCATGAAAATTCTTACTATATCTCAAAAAATTCATAATACCAAAATGAATGTTTTCCTGCCTATTTTGCCATGGGCTCTCTAAAATGCACAACTGTTCTGAACTCTTTAAAACTTTGCATTTCTAAAAGATTGGTTTCATTCTTTGTTCTGGTTATCTCAGAGGATTGCTTATTTTCTTATATCAGAGGCTCTCTTATTCTCTTCCCTATATTTGTAAGATCGCGTAGAGCATTTCTTTTGTATTAAGTTCTAGGCGTGGAATACCAAAATCAGTGTTGCTGAGGATACAGCATTTTCTTCTTGCAATACAACCATGATGTAGAGAGTATTTAAAATTCTGTATCTGTCCTTTTGAGCACTTTCTCTTTCATTATTACAATATCTATTGTACATTTTGGATCTTACTAGTCTTTCAGTTTTTTATTATTAGCATATATTTTTACACTAGGGAGACAATACAATATTTGCAAATATGATCATTTTCTATGCCCAGATCTTGTAACCTGAACAACTACTTCTAAGATAACAATATGGAATGCATTAACTAGTGTTGATCTCTTACTTTTTTTTTTCTTTTGAGATTCTGTATTATTTTTATCCTTTTTTCTGTTTTGCTTTTTAAAATTAAAAAAAAAACCTGTATCTGTTGATTCTCTACTAAGAACTGTTGTTGCTAATAAGTAGGAAGGGTTTGTGGTTCACGTCTTAGGGAAAGTGGAAGGGGTTGCAACACAGCTCATGTTGCAGCAAGAGGAAGAAAGCGATGCTAAGTGTTCATAAGCACTTTCAATGACAGATGAAGGGCTGCTGGGGAAGTGGTTAGACTAACTGATGTTGTCCTAGAAAGATACAAGAAAGAGATGAGTTCAAAGAGCAGAACTGGCATAAAGAATGGTAATGAGTGAGGTTGTAATCGAATAGATTCTCTCAACCAAACACGGTATGGAAAATGATCTGTTCCCAGAATGATTAAATTGAACTCCAAGAGAAAACAAGTAAATGATCAATGGTACTCATTTAAATTCAAGCTAAGAGTTGTTATGTAGGAATTTGAAAATATGATGGAAATCATTCAGGATTTGAATCAAAGTATACATGTCATAACACTGGACCTGTTTAGAGCCAGAGGCCACTGGGCAGCTGGAGGGGGAAAGGAGATAGGGATATGGCATGAGAATGAGAAGTCAGATACAGTTAACTTGCAGAGGAAGCAAATAGTTGAAATGTCATTGTGCTCTCTCTCAGCCCTTACTTTCACACATCTCTATGAGTTGACATGACATATGCTTAGGTGGTTTTTCTTCTGCTATTTGCTTTTCTTTTCTGAAACCAGGAGAGAGCCAAAGCAAAGCAGTGGCTGTCTGGGGAGTTAACCTTTGAAGTTTTCTCTACAAACTACTTTCTATTCCCATCAATTCTAAGTTGAGCTTTTATTTCAGCCAAAGTTACTACTGGTCAGGTTCTACGATTCAGTTTTCTGATAATGGCAAGTGATGACAACTGTATAATCAGCTTTTGCCCCTACTCCCAAAATACAATATATGGCAAATACTTGTTCTACATTATTTTATTCACTTCTGTTAGATTTGGTCCTAAGGGGAGACAGCTCTTATGAAGTACGGTAATACAAAATGAATTTTCTACTTTACAATCTAGGAAGATAAACATTTACATTGATCGTGACTGGTATTGATCATGAGTTTCAAGGCTTCCAACAAATTTCAGCTGATTTTCTCAGAGTAATTATTCATAAGATTGACTTAATAGAAGATAATATTTCTGATCCTTTTTTGTGTGTGGACTGCAAATATTTCTACAGCACCTGGCTTCTAAATGGTATGACTCTGATTTTTCTGTTTGTCATTTTTTTGAAGAAAATCAGTTGCCTGTAGGATATTTCCACTCTTCTCTGTTTGTCTCACAAGTATCTCAAACATTAACAGTAAAACTTCCCCATGGCTATAGATTTTTTTAACTTGTAAAATCCTCTGTCCCAGTCTCTTACTTATACTACCGATCAATATTATATCATGATTGATGATATCCAGTTATAATACGAAGATCAAATCTATAAACTCAAAATTGTTTTTCACTAAATTTCTCTCTGATCCTCTCTATTTCTTACATCCATCTATTCATGAGGCCTCATCAAGTGTATTGTAAGAACTTCTCTACAATTCTGGCTCTCCTTTCAAGATTATCTTTCTAGTAATTCATGAATGTTTGATTTCCTACAACTAATCTCTCCAATATGCTGTTCTTTATCAACTTCTAAAAGATGAAGTTAATGATGCCTCTCTTCCAAAATCCACTGTCTCAAATTTTAACAGGATGAATCTAAATCTCATCAAGTCACTCAGGTGCCACCATTTTAACTGTCTGAACACAAAGCAAGAAGTAGTTTATTGAGAACTGAATGATTGTGCGAGAACTGCTTCAAAGTTTCCAGTACCAGAGTTGTTGTCTTCTGTCACTGTTCAGAATTTCAGCTGTGACTATCACTATATTTATATTTCAAACTACATAGTGTACAAAAATAATTTTTTTCTCAGATTCTCACAAAACTATATACTCCAAAATGTATGATAATGTTAGCCCTTTCTCTGTAGTATCCCAGAAAACAGCCTATATTTACTGTTAATAACTGAATAGTAACTGCATGCTTATTTATTACAATTTACTAGCTGGGTGGAATAGGTAAATCCATCCATAAAGTCACATGGAAAAATGTCAAGGTAGCAGTATCAGGGTGAGTTTGGAAACAGACCTAGAAAACTTTCTCTAAAGGATCTAGATTTTTAAAGTATCTGATATATTTTCCAGATTTTATGTTTAAGTATTGTCTTCATATGTTTATAATACATATGAACTTTGTATTTTAACATACAGTTATATGCTAATTTATGACATTGGATTGTGAACAAAGAGTTAATTTGTGAATATAGACGTTATTTAACTTGTATTTTCATAAAGCAAGAGGTATTGCATATGTTTTGGGGGGGTGCACTGAAGCTGTAACCTGAAATCTGCTATCAAATGCTTTTGCTGTAAATTAAGCACAAATATTTGAAATTTCCCTATCCATCTGCAAACTCACACTGATACTGCTACCTTGATGTTTTTCCACGTGACTTTATGGATGGATTTACCTATTCCACCCATCTAGCAAATTGCAAGTGTTGATGAAGCATATCCATTTTAATTGAACTCTTAACCCATGGGAGAATTTCACTTATTTTCTCTTAATAGCATTTATGTTTTTAGATTATTTAGTGACTTTGATTATTTAGAAGAACCCCTTATGATTTATCAAGTAAAATGACATGATTAATGTTGTACATTATCCTTTCTTTAATATGATTTTACAAGTGAAAAGAGGCATCTGAATTTAATCATACAATTACATTGAGCATCAGTGGTGCATGTAAAACAGCTCAGACTCCTGCTGGGTATACCATTTCTCTAGTGTGACAGAAATCTACTGTCTACTCTGATTTGATGAAGACTGTCACCTTTTCTGCCAATTTGAAGAAATTATCAAAGGTAGCAATAAGGTCTGCTAAACATGTTTCAAGAGATCACAGTAGCCTCAAAAGTGCCTGTGATTTCATTTGATTTTAATTAATTTTAATACATACTCATCAGTTTTACTAGAAACAAACTTTTCTATCCATGCTGATTCTCTTAACTCATCACATGCTGATGCTGGGTGCCCTTAATTTTTTTTTCCACTTAAACAAATTTTCCATTTTGTTGGTCCATTATTTTAAGTTAGTTTAAGTTAAAGATACTTTTTAAGTTTACAGCTAATAGTTTACGGAGCAATACAAATTCTTTGTTCAACTCAGTGTAATGTTTATTCCATATTAAACAAGCAGAATTTCTCATAAACAGACATATGAAAAAAATCCACACCTTCATCCAGTTTCATTATATATATATATATTTTTTTTCTCATTAAGGCCATGCATAAATTGTACTGGAATTGCTCTTAAATAAAGCAACATTCTTGCAAGGTTAAAAATCCTTAGAAAAATGAAGACATTTGTTGCACCCGTAAGACGATAATCTTTAGGGTTAGACTTAGCATAGCTAATTTATTATTTATTAGCTGTGGGATGAGAAATATGTTATTTAAACTCCTTTAGTCCTAGCTTCATTCTATGATAATATTAGCCATATATATATAACATGATTCTTTATGTGATTCAATGAGATGTTCAAAGGATGCCTTTAGTGTCAGGCATAAGAAATATTTCATATTTCAAAACTTGTCAACTTTTGTAATTACCATGTCTAAATTGCCTTCTTCCATTCTTTCTAACAAAGAAAATTTATCGAAAAAAATTTTAACAAAAAGGTGTACTTTTTACTTAAACACACAACATATTCTTATAAAAAATAATGTAAAGGTTTCTGTGTTCAACAGGACATTGTAATTGCTTCTCCCTTTTCACCAGGATAAACGTTACCAGTCTATTTTGCCAGATTGTACATCCATAGGGTCATGGCATGACTTTATTGCTGTGCTTCTCCATTCACATCTTTGTACTAAGGTGCTTCTGTTTCACATTCCTTCTCCAGTTTGCGTTGTAAAGTACACAGCACAATGACAGAGTTTCTCTAATGTTTGTGGAAGTCAGCTGTACTTGTGTTCCTATTTGTGAAATTTTCAGATGAATTATATGTCACAGATGATTTTATATGTGTAGACTGTATTTTCACATTTTAATTTATATTTGTAAAGAAATTGTCTTTTTTCCTTTTTTTCATTTTTTACTACTACATGTTTGCAGTAGATAATGAGTATATTCTTCAGGAGATGTGGTACATGTACATAGCACATCTTAATCCATTTTCATACACTTCTCTACCCCCTTTCCATCTCTCTCCATCAAGAGGGAAATTATATCACCATTTGCAAACCATCAATCTCCCTCTTTCCTATTATCTATTTTTATTTCATTCTTTATTTACGCTTTGGATTTTTCATGTGAGAAAAGCCATGTGATATTTAAACTTGTGTGTCTAATTTATTTTACTTAACACAGTTATCTGAAGATGCACTCAACTTTCTACAAATGACTTTATGACAGAGGAGTAGTACTCCATCGAATATAAATACCACATTCACTTTCTCCATTCATCTCTTGATAGACATATAAGCCACTCCAATGTTTGGCTACTATGAATTGTGTTGCCATAAACATAGATATGCATGTGTCACTGTCATATGATGCCTTTAACCCTTTTGGGATGATATCTAGAAGGGGCATAGCTGGACTGAGTTTCCAATTTTCGTTTTTTGAAGAATCTCCATATTAATTGTATTAAATTAAATTCCCACCAACAATGTGAAAATGTACATTTTTTCCCCAGAATTGCACCAGTATTTTTTATTGTCTTTTAAAATATTTTTATACATAATGGGCATGACTTTTTCAAAGGATTTTCTTTATAATTTATAAATTCTGTAACTATCTCCTTTATTCCCATGTTGATTATAAAATTATTCTTCCTTTTTCATCTGACATTTAGCTATTTCACTTGTCTTTTTTCACATTAAAGAGAAGTTTGTAGGTAATCTTATGTAATCTGTTTCCAATTTATTAACATCTGTCCATAATTTCTATTTCTTTTATTATTTTCTATAATGGCTAATTTGAACTAATCATAATTTCAGGCTGTTATAAAAATAATAATGCACACTTATCTGCACACATACAGAGATAAGCACATATGTATCCATATACATTTTATTGATCTAAACATTGTGAAATGATAGCTCATTGCAACA
>RJWT010049495.1:0-10995 GCA_004365215.1 Cuniculus paca | reverse complement strand
TTAAAGTCCTTCAATGATCTCCCTTGCAATAGATTCCAAAATCCTTATTACGACCAGCTGTGATAGCTCACACTTGTGATTCTAGCACTCAGGAGGCTGAGGCAGGAAGATTGCTGTGAGTTCAAAGCCAGCCTGGACTATATAGGGAGACCTCATCTCAAAAACAAACAAACAAACAATCCTTACTAAATCCAATATGTCTTTGAACAATCTAGATTCTGCCGTTTATTTTCCCTCAGTCTCCTATCACTTCTCTTTGTCTGTTGTGCTCAGCCACACAGATCTTTTCTCAATTTTTGAACCTGCTGTGATTTCTCTCACCTTTGAGCCTTCACACAACTCTTCCCTACTGTCCTTACTCACTCTTCCACTCTCACAGTCAGTGGCATTTCCTCAGGGCAGCCTGCCTAATCCCTCTGGATTAAATCAGCTCACTCTCTTGTGTGTTTCTTTAACGTTGGGAATCTGTTTGGCAGCACTTCCTGCAGAGTCTCTAGTAGAGTATCTGTTTAGTGTCTGTCATCATCAACAGATTGTTAGCCCTGCAATGACAGACTGTGGTTTACCCACCACTGTTTCCACAGCACTCAATAGGAGACCTGATATGTGGTTAGATGCTTAGTATTTCTAGGCAGCTGAGAGTCAGGGGAAGTTTAAGAAGAACTGAACCTTGGACACAGGCTAGAACTTTTTGATATTACACCTCCCTCTCCTTCCCTAAAGGCCAAGGGGACTGGAAGTACTCTGTGACTTCATGTATTGCCTACTACATTATCAAAAAATATCCATCACAGCTTTACTTATTACAGTGAACAGTTAGGGAAAGAACCAAAATATCCAACAATGGGGGAATGGTTTGTGATATATTGTATCAATGTCTAACACAATGAATTCTAAGTTTTCAAATAAAACATTGCATGGGACCCTGATAAGCAAAATGCACTAAAATTGAGCCGTTATAATATATGGGAGGGGAGCAGAGTTTAATCTCCTGGGTCTTCCCAGTTTTTCCTTTTCATTTCCCTCTTCCATTTTCCTGTCCCTCTTCCCCCAAGTCTTTAAGGCTGCTCATTTCCTGGCTCTCTTCAAAGCCATGATATCATTTCTGCCCTAGATTTCCACAAGGTATTACTGAACGCTTCCCTGGGTCATTGCTGTCAAGCTGGCTTAAGTTGGTTTTATGTTTACGGTACCTATAATTTAAAACTAAAAATTGCTGCAGACTGAGATTCACTTATGTAATGGAAGGAACACTGGTTTTGGAGTCAGAAGATTCTGGCTTTAAATTTAGTTTCTGAATGAACAAGTTAGCCATTTTCAATTTTAGTTTTCTCAGTGATTAAAGAAGATTATATCAGGGCCGGGGATAGAACTCAGTGGCACAGTGCCTACCTGCCAAGTGTGAGATCATGAGTTCAATTCTTGGCACCAAAACCCCCCCCCAAAAAACCAAAAAACAAACCCAAATATAATACCAACATTTTGTAAATTAAAAAACACAAACATAGTACAAGATCCTGCATTGAGCAAGTTGTCGAGTAATGTTAATAAACAAGATTAAAATCTTATTCAGAAACCTCTTCTACCTGCTCCTATGTGGAGGCAACTGGATTCAGTGCAGCCTGTATTAACAAGGGCGCCATCTTGTGGTAATTTATTGACATAAGATCCGGTGTCCCTGAGCCAGATGCAAAGATAGTGGACATAAAACTAAAGCAACATAAAAGGATAGCAGGCATGCCAGCGAGATGTTGAAATACAAATAATAACTAATGACATGACACAAAGACAATTCATTGGAAAAAGTAAGGAATAAAGGACCAAAGACTAAACTGTTACATGCAAGGCAAGGAAATAAAGACATGACTGGTAAAACGAAGAGAAAAACAAGCCAGGCATGGTGGTGCACACCTGTAATCCCAGCACTTGGGAGGCTGAGGCAGGAGGATCATTGCGAGTTCAAGGCCAACCTGGGCTACAAAGTGAGCTCAAGGCCAGCCTGAACTGCATAGTGAGACCCTGTCTCAAAAAGACAAAAAAAAAAAAAAAAAAAAAAGGAGAGAAAAACAAATATAGTTCAGTGCATCATTCAAGGTTGACTTCTATAGTTCAATTAGTAGTTGATTTAATTATATCATTTCTTTTTTTCAAAACTTAAAAAACCTTTAGCAAAAATCCAGTGCAATAGTGCACCTGTAATCCCAGAACTCAGAAGAGTGGAGCAAGGAGGGTTGCCCTAAATCTGGGGCTGGCCTGGGCCACAAAGTGAGTTCCAGGGCAACCTGCCCTACATAGTGAGACCCTGTATCAAAAAAAAAAAAAAAAGCCACAGGGCCTGGTGGTGCATGCCTGTAATGCCAGCACTCGGAAGGCTGAGACAGAAAGATCATCAGGAGTTCAAGACCAGTGTGGGCTACAAAGTGAGCTCAAGGCCTGCTAAATGGCATAGTGAGACCCTGTCTCAAAAAAACTAGGGCTAGGGATTCAGTTCAGTGGCCTAGGCACCTGCCTGGCAAGCGTGAGGTCATGAGTTCGATCCCTGGTGCCACCAAAAAAAAAAAAAAAGCCATTAGCAAAAACCAGCCAACGTAATAATCCTTATAATACCACTGCCTCCACACCACAGTTTGGTGGTGTTGAGGTAGGTTAAAGAAATAAAAGATAGGTAAAAAGGAGACAAGGAAATCATAACTAAAAATTGTACTTTGTAAAAAGACTACAACTTCCAGGACTTAGCCAAAGTCACCCAAGTAAGTCTCATGCCAGAACCTGTTATTCCTTGGCTAGATTTACACCCCTTCCCTTCCTTATCAGATACAGCCCTAAAGAGTCATAAACTAGCTCAGTTAAGAAAGGAAAGTGTGGGAGCCTGGCCCTGAGATAAGGACTGTCCCAGTGTCAACGGTCCTTGGCCAGATTCACACTCCTTCCCTACTAAAACCAGCACTAAAAGGTCGTAAATTGGCTCAATTAAGAGAGTAAACAAAAGGTTGAGTGAATCCAGAGATGTTTAAATTATCTATGAAGGAAAAAAAAAACTCTGGGCCCTTTTGGGACAGGATTAGGTGGGCGTGTCTCTCCACCAAGAAAAGCACCAAAGCCCTCAGCTCCAGACTGTGATGGATCTGTGTCTTCTTTCTCTTAGCACCCATGCTCCCCTCTTGAGTGTGTACTATGCTCCCTGTCTTTGCCCAGGGAACCCTTCTCGTGCCTCTTCCTAAAGCACATTCCGAAAATCCTTTTTCTGTAACTGGAGTCAGCAAGTCTGCTCCACTGAGTGGATTAAAGTTTGGGAGACTCTCAGACCTAGCCCAGAGACAGGGTTCCTTCTAGAGGCTCCAGGGGAAAATCCACTCCTTACCTTTTCTGTGTGTGTGTGAGCATGTGTGCATGTGAGTGTGCCAGGGATTTAAGGTCTGCGTGCACACTATGCACACACTGTGCCACTGAGCCCACCCCCAGTCCTCACTGTCATATCCATGGCATTTTTCTGACTCTGACTCTCTTACTGTCCTCTTTCCCTTAGAAGGATCCATGTGATTATATTGTATTGAGCCTGACGGGATAATCCAGGATGATCTCCCAAGCTCAACATCCTTAACTTAATCTTATCTGCAAAATCCATTTTGTCAAAGTACCATATTCATAGCTTCTGGAGATTAGGATCTAGATATCCTGGAGAGCCGTTATTCTGTGTGTCACAGTGCATTTTTCTTGACTGTACATTCAGTGACATGATTTTGGTGGGTTAAAATTGGCCGTGGTTGCCGAGTGTGGTGGCACATGCTGGTAATCCTAGCACTCTGGAGGCTGAGGCAAGAGGATTACTGTAAGTTTGAAGCCAGCCTGGTCTATATAGTGAATTCAATACCAGCCTCCACTACATAGTGAGACCCTGTCTCAAAAAAAAAAAAAAAAGAGAAAGATTGACCTTGGTGGGCTGGGTGTGTGATGTATGTCTGTAATCCCAGTGCTCTGGGAAGTTGAGGCAAGAAGGCAAAAGTTTGGGCCCAGTCTGGGCAATCTACTGATTTAGCAAGACCCTGTCTCAAAATATAAATAAATACATAAATAAAAAATAATAATGGAGCTCATGCAAAGTTCCTGGATGCAACCTCCAGTACCAGGAAAAATAAACTGGCTATAGTGGGACTATTAAGACCTGAAATAAAAAATACTATAAATCAGCCTCACACACACCAGAATCTGTCATTGAACTTTATCTGCATACTGCTGGTTACAATGGTAGGCTCACTATCAAACAAAAGAGCACTGTGACAAAAGAAGGGAGCATTGTGGTAATAATCCAGGGGATTCCAGGGGCTCTGTCTAGTTCTGCTACATCCAGAGCTAAAAATTAATGAAGAATTATAGGACTATTACACAGACCAGACCACCACCATCTCTAATCCTTTAAGGAAAAAGGTTTGGTCACCCATGGAAAACTCAATGGTATCCCCAACGAGAATACCTTTGTGTGCTTAAATTCTATCTGGTCAAATGTAAATGGAAGCAATAGCTGTGGCTTCCAGATCAAGGCCTTTTAAAAAACAGTGGCGTGCCTCTGCTTATGCCCTTTCTCCTCCCATCGAGATGACCCCTGTGCACTGAAGGCGTGCTTCCTGTGAAGAGAACATGGAGTAGGTAATGGACACTGATGGGTTTGCACGTGAAGTGCGGTCAGGCTCAGTGTGGCGCCTGCCCAACACGGTGCTGGACAGCGCATCTCTTCAATACTGACTTCGGCAGCATTCTTCCAGGCCAAAATTGAACTTTCTACTTTTTGCAAGTGTGCTAACATTCCCCCAATCAGCTGTCAATATTGTCACTCTGTCTGCCCCTTCAAACTCCACCTCCTGTCAAACTGAATAAACGCCTTCCACTTCTTTGTCTGCCCTGAGGGGGATCTCACACTCTACTGCAGCTCTCCTGTGCCCACAATAAAGGCCTTTTACTTTTTTTCTTTTCTTTGCTCTTGCTTTTCTACTGCGCCAAGAAAAAAATCTATCATTTTTGGTGCTGTGACTCATACTGACAGGGCGAGTGGCTCCTGGGGCTACCCCCACCCCAGTTTGAGCTCCCCCAATGAGCTGCCTCTCCACTTTTTCTGGCCCCCATTTCTCCTCCTCTCATCTCTGTCACTGCTGTTACTAGCCTCCATCCAACACTGACCCACCTCGCTTCTCACAGGTGAGCCACCTCTCAATTTGGGGCTCCTATCTTATAAATCGTGGGCTCACATCAGGATTCCCTCAAGTCCTTTGGGACCTCATCCTTTTGGACGCCCCCCTTGTTCCCTTGGTGACAACTGGGGGTACAGGTGTTGGGGATCTACAGAGTATTTCTCTCTCACACAGTCCTGAAAGGGTGACGACTCTCCAAGGGATTGTGGCCTGGCTTTTGTAGCCTGTGGTTCACCTCTAATTTGGCCATAATGGGAAATACTTCTTCCCACCCCCAAAAAGACACATTTACTGCCAGATAGCCTGGCCACAAGCTTGATAATGCCTACCACTGGCCAGAGAGGGCTACTTTCAATTATGCCACCCTCTGTGACCTAGACAACTTCTGTTATTGTAATGGCAACCTTATGTACAGGTCTTTTTTGCTATCAGGCTATGCCCT
Organism: Cuniculus paca; assembly: GCA_004365215.1. Classification (NCBI taxonomy): domain Eukaryota; kingdom Metazoa; phylum Chordata; class Mammalia; order Rodentia; family Cuniculidae; genus Cuniculus; species Cuniculus paca. The sequence continues at coordinate 5,370 of RJWT010049495.1, read as the reverse complement.
CCTTCCTTCAGGCATGTGAGGCAGCCCAAACATTTTTGGCCTCCTCCACACCACCAACCCCCCCCCTTCTATGTCCCCAAAAGACTTCCTGCTCTTCTCCATTGCCATTTTCTTCTCCCTTCACCATCACCCCTTCTCCTTCCTGCTCCTCTATCACCCCACTGTCGCCATTTTCCGGCCTCCCCGTCATATCTGATCTCACTCCTCCCAGCCTCCGCCATCCTGTGCCCCCTCCTGCTTGCTGCCACCTTCTGGTCATGCATCGCTGCCTCTATCTCCACCCCAACCTCCTTCAAAATGTTACTCACCCCAAATGTCACTCTCTTTCCTGTCCGAGAGGTGACAGGCACTAAAGATTTGGTCCGTGTTCATGTCCTTTTTTCCCTCTTTGACCTTTCCCATATCTCACGTGTTTAAGTCCTTCCCATGTAATTATATCAAAGAGCTCCAATTTGTGATTAATTTCTATGACTTCCTAATAGCTGTCTTTGCTTTAATAACTGTCTTTGCTTTCACAGGTATAAAAGGTTCTATCCTTTTGATTCTTATTTCAAGAGATCTCTGTTAATTGACCTACAAAAAGGTTCTGAGTAGTCTATTTATACTGACAAATGTGAAAACTATAAAAGAATTATTATGATTCAAATCAGCCAAATATATTTGAATTCACTCTGATTTTGTAAGGTGCTTGTTTGTTAAGCTGCATATCTGTTTCTATGTCTGCCCAATCTGTGCAGATCATCTATGTATATTTCTTGGTTTGTCATATCCATAAACAGCCGGTTTTTATTTGAGCTCAACCATCTTTTTTCTTTTCCATTTTTAGATCATTTGTTCAAAACTTAATATGGGTTATAGACCTAAAAACATGCTTCCACCTGGGTTGCCAGCTGGTCAAAATGATGCTATAATTGGTTGTATAAATTTAATGCATACCGCTGTTTATGTATCATGACTTGAGAGTCTCTCATTGTTCAAAAATAATGTTAAATGTTGTGATTGGGTTTTTCATAAGTCATTAAAAAATTATTAAGATAATTAAACAAAATCCCTTAGGGTGGAGAGAGATTATTGGCTAGAACTTCAAATGATGAATAAGAAAACGGCTACCTGGTAACATTTAACCAGCTCTTGTTCATTGATCAGAGGCCCCAATGATCTCCATAACCTTATGGGAGACACCCCAACTAAAGTTATATAAAATATTATTGTAATATGTTCACATTGGTCATCATCAAAAAAATACAATAAGGTTTTCAATTTAAAGATGCTCTGATACAAAGGTTTCATATGCTAGGACAGATTGTTATTAACCTCATGGTGTATTAATGTATTCATGCTTCCACATGTATGGGTCTTCCAAAAATGTAAAACAGATTGTCTGATAAAATTTTGTTTCAGATTCAGACCTCTGCCTATAACAAAGATTTATGAGATATACATCCCACTAAAGGTAAATAAGTTATGCAAAAGCTTTTTATGTATTAGATAAGGATGATTGACTAAAAAGGGTATTTTATGTCAAAATGCAAATTAAAATTGTTACAAAATGTCATAATTGTCACGCTACAATATTACATATGGTTTTGATTTCAAATTTTCTGTACAAAATATGTAACCGTTAACATTCCACAGGAATTTAAATACTAGGACATCCACGAGTGATAGAAAACAATGGTTCTATTTTATGTTCTAAGGTTCTCGATATTCAGATAAGGTAATAATGTTAAGTTTACTGCCTTATTACACTGTAATATTATCAATATTTCCTTCTGGATGTTCAACAGCTGAGATTTGAAGACCAAAAATTAAAAGGTAGATGGGCTAGGAGGATAACCAATATTTTGGCTGCAGCCCTCTGAGGTCAATGTAGACCCAATATATAAAAAAGAACCTCTGCAATGACATCCCATAACTCTGTGAGTCACTGGTCTTCTGATCAAAGAGATTATGAGACCACAAAAAAGTATAATCTACAATATATAGTGTGCCTAAGGAGAGTCACCAGGAGAAAAAGATCTCCCAAGCTTTCACAGAAAGTGACTTGGTCAAGCAATGGCTGGGACTCATCCTGATGGCTGACACTGTCAGGAACTGAGGTTCTCTATACATGGTTCCAGGACAAATCCGGAGACTTAATTGACCTTGATAGATAGCAAGAGGTTACTTATAATTAGTACAGGTCTCAATTTAACTTGGTCTTACACATCCAGCAGCTGAGCCCCCATCTGCTCTTCCTGGTGGGACCCCTCATACTATTTGTTATTTTTCTGCTTATAGCTCCTTGTCTATTTAAACTTTTTTGGAGATTTCTTCAATCCAGGATATAGGCCCTTACCATCAGAGAGCTTCTTATCCTGGCTGAGACTCCTGGCACCAGCTTCTATATGGGTGACAACTGTCATCCCAACAACTACACCAGCCCCTACCAGGGCTACCATGATGTCCCTGTTCAGCAGGAAGCAGTCTAAGAGAGTCATCACCCCCTAACAATCAAAAGATGGGAATGATGGGTTCTGTGTGTGAAGGGTGGCCAGGTTCTGCAGGATCACTGCCCAACACAGTGCTGGACAGTGCATTCCTTTAATACTGACTTTTGTGGGGTTCTTTCAAACCAAAATTGAACTTCCTGCTTTTTTGCACATGTGCTAACATTCCCCCCAATCAGCTGTCAATATGTCATCCTGCCCACCCCTCCAAACTCCACCCCTTGTCAAACCAAATGAAAGCTTTCCACTTCTTTGTCTGCCTCAAGGGGGATCTTGCACTCTATTGTAGCTCTTCCATACCCACAATAAAGGTCTTTTTCTTTTTTTCCTTTCTTTGCCCCTTGCTTTTCTACTGCACCAAGGAAAAACTTATCAGATACATGCAGTCCAAGCTACCAACTGACATGTTATGATCAGTTACAGAAAGATTTCTTAAGTGGGCTTGTGGGCACATACCTGTAATCTCAGCATTCAGAAGGCTGAGGCACGAGGATTACTATGAGTTTGAGGCCAGCCTGGACTACAAAGTGAGTTCAGAACAAACAAAGTTTTCTTGTTCTGTCAGCTAAAAATGTCCTCTATTCCTTTTCGCTTCCTCTCTCCAATATGGTTAGGGTGTGTCACCTAGGTAGTGGTTATCTTTAAGGCTTACTCCATAGTCTGTAGAACATTGAGGTAGGATCATTATGGAACTCAAGGAAGAATGAACATTATTTAGAGATTCTGAAATCACTGCTAGATGAAGTATCTGATGAGAATTTGGGTTGATTCCTTTTTTGGGATAGGAGGAGAATATAGTGAGTTTTTTGTTTTTGTCTTGTGATACTGAGGGTCAAAACCAAGCTCTCACACATATTAGGAAATTATGCTACTACTTAGCTTCAACCCCAGTCCTTTTTTATTATTTTATTTTATCTTATTTTATTTTGAGACAAGGTCTCTCCTTGAATTTGTAATCCTGCCTCAGCCTCTTGAGTAGCTGGGATTGCAGGTTTGCACCACCACAGTGAGTACTACTTAGGTTATGAAAGGAAAGGTTGTTTGAGTTTGGAATTGTGTTCTTTTTTTTTTTTTAAAGGGTAAATACAGAAAATTATATGTTGATATTGGAAAATCACAAAATGTTTATTTATTCATTTGTTGTTGTTTTGAGACAAGGTCTCAGTATGTTGCCCAGGCTGGCCTCAAAAATCCTGGGTTCAAGCAATCCCCCACTCTCAACCTCCTGAGTCGCCGGGGTCACAGGCATGTGCCATCGGTTTATAAAGGTTTATTCTAATGGAAATCTATCATTCTCATTGGACACTCAGCATCTGCATTCCTTTCATATGTTTGGACAACATCCCAGACACAAGAGAGAGAGCGCATCTTATGCTATCAAAGCTGACAATGCTATCACTGTCACTGTCCTAGCATAGCAGACCCAGTCACTGCCATTCACTTCAGTGTGGGTTCCCTGAGACAAGTGAGTTGAGGGAGGGGAAAAGTCAATACGGGGTTTGTGAATGAGTGGTTACTGCTATGGGAGACTGGGCTGAGGCCCCCTGTGGACCTTCAGCAACACTGCAAATTGCATTTCAGACACTTTGCTCTGAGCTGGGCACAGTGGCTCCTGCCTGTAATCCCAGCACTCTGGGAAGTGAAAACAGGAGGATCCCAAGTTCAAAACCAGCCTGGGTAATTTAGTGACTTAGTGAGATGCTGTCTCAAAATAAAAAATAAAAAGGGCTGGGATATAGCTCAGTTTCATAATCCTGGGTTCAACCCCAAGTACCACCCCCCAAAAAATAAACAGTGTCCAAGGGACAAGGAAGAGGAACTACTGGTTTGCACTAGGTCTGGCTATGAGACAGGAAGAGGGGTATGCTTCCTAAGAAAACTTTAGCTTCCCAATTTCAGTTGCTACATTTTCCCTCTCCCCTTTCCTTGAATAGCATTGACGATGCAGGCTACAAAGCCAACTTGCAACTATACAGAGACATTAGCTCTGCTGTTACTGAGCCAGTAAAACTGCCCATTTCCACTTTTCTTAGAGCAGTCAAGTCTTCTGTTGTCTGCAGGCAAAAACCATTCCCACTTCTAACTGGTTTAATTTATTTAGTCTTGCTTACAACCGAGGACACTGCTCCTGGTTGTGAATCAAACGCACTAAGAACAAGCAGAGACTATGGGGAAACTTTCTGGTGATGGGGACAGTAGTACCAGTGGTTCTGGTGGCACCATCAAGTGTGTTGACACTTCAGATCCTATTTTGTTTTCTGGTGGACTCCACCAGGGATACAGACAATAGAGTCTCTGTGTTGAATTATAATTGTTACTACTCATGGTGTGTTTACTGCGGGCCAAACATTTTACAAATTTTCTCTCTTAATTCATATCGACCACTCAACATGGATATTAAATTCCTCCTCTGAGGTTAAATGAGGACAACTGCAAGCTCACACAGTTAGTTGGTAACAGAGTTGGGATTCTGTTTCAGACCTAAGTAGCCCCTAAGTGAGATCTTAACCACCACATTATAACCTTTCTATTTCTTTTGGCAACTCCTAATTTTTGGACCTTGGACATTAGCTCAGGATAGAACCTGGGGCCCCTGTCTTAGGAGGGGCAGAAAGCCAGACTCCCATAGCCTGTTGTCTGTTGTGAGCCCGGGCAGCTGAGTACAGGATCTGCCCAAATGTAGCAGGGCCCTTTGCCAGGCTGCACAGATGCACACAGTCCTCTGAGCCAGGCCAGGAACTGCTCCAGATGAACTGCCAGACTTCTGCATCTGAAGCCCAGAGAGATAAGGAGGAAACTTGGGTGGCAACCTCAGAGACAAAGCAATTCTGAAGGTTTGGAATGTTGCTGAAATCCAGGTCAAAAAAAAAAAAAAGAGAGA